>SSNP01000390.1:14447-53280 GCA_006937955.1 Pachypanchax playfairii | reverse complement strand
TGACCAAATACTTATTTTCCACCATAATTTGCAAATAAATTCTTTAAAAATCAGACAATGTGATTTTCTGGATTTTTTTTCCTCATTTTGTCTCTCATAGTTGAGGTATACCTATGATGAAAATTACAGGCCTCTCTGATCTTTTTAAGTGGGAGAACTTACACAATTGGTGGCTGACTAAATACTTTTTTGCCCCACTGTATGTTCCTTTAGCCATGTCTCAGTAAAACACATGATACTGCATTCCCGATACTCTGGCTGGGTCTTCAACAGAATTTCAAGTTCTTCCATTTTGTTAGCAGGGATCTCACATTTGTCAATATGATTGATGGAAGTGAAGGTTTAAAAACTTCCTCTTTCTCTCTCTTCACCTTGCCCCTGCTCTGCATCCACGTCTTCTTCTTTTGAGCTCATCAGGGATCCAGAGTTTCAATTTGAGGATTATTTCAGCCTTAGCAATGTCAGTTAGTTGCTCTTTCTTGCAAACAAGTCTCTTGTTGCCATGGTTACGCATCATAACAAGTGGCAAAATAGTGACAAAATAAGCAAAAAACTCAATCAGCACAGCACCCAAACCAGAAGAAAAGTATTTAGAAAATATTGCCAGAAGAAAAAACTAGCAAGAAATACTAAAAAATAACAAAAAAATGCTAGCAAAGTCACAGAGCTACTCCAACAAGCTGCCACCAGTTGTATGACACCTTATTTCATAATGAGATGTCATTCTAAGTTTATACAGTATTGTTGTTTATGGCGAGTGTGTCCTGTTAATTGTTTAAGCATATCCCTGATATTTTCTATATAAAAACGCTCTGTGTCCTTGGCGGCCATTGTTGTGTCCTTCTCTTCATGGTGTGTCCAAACATTTGCCTATTGCTCTGACAATGCAAAGAAAGTAAAAATAACATATTTATTGTTCCTGTCCTGGGAGAATTTATTTGATAGGTAAAATTTATTTATGGAAAAATATAGAAACAAAAATAAACGATAAATCTGTTTATAAAGTCAAGACTGTGGACCGGCTCATGTGTGTAGCACATCTCAACAGGTAGCATATTTCTACAGAATACCGGTTCCAGCGACGGCTGTCTGAGACACGGCTGCAGAAAAGCTATTCAGTACTGCTTTAAAGAGGCAATTCCATTAAAAACTGTTTTTCTGAGGTTCCTGTTGAATATTTTAGCTCCACAGGTGTTCTTACCTTCATAGTGGGTGTGAAAGCGTCTCTTTCAGTTTTTATCTCTCAAACTACGCAGGTGGCAATAAAACCTGAGTTCTCCCAAGTTCTGTTTTGTCACAACTCCTAAAAGCAGTTAGCATAAACACGTATCAAACCGGAAGAGACTACATGTGCTGTTGCCATGCACAGCAGGGCAGGAAACAGTATGCCTTGCTCTCATAGGCTAGTTTGTTGGCCAATCTGAGTCCAGCAAATTTGCATAATGAATATTAATGAGTTTCAGCCCAAAGCCAGCTGAATCTTCACGCAGATGGATTGAAAGGTCTGTTAATCAGTGTTTCCTAACGTTTTTTAGATATAAAATGTTTCATATTTGTAAGAAAAATATGTTTATTCTCATCATGATTTCATTATTTAGCATGTAAATATTTCAGCATTAATCCTTTAGTGCAAGAAAGCTATGAACATGTAATTCTTTCCCATAATAGAATTAGAAAGGTATTCTTTGATCTGTAGAAACGTCTTCTCCAAGGTCTATATACCTCTAAAAGGGAGTCTTGATTCAAGATAAGAGCCAACCTAATAAATTCTGATCTGCGTGCGTGCTGCTCCGGGACCAAGAAACGCCGTGGTGGGAAAATCAACATGTGACTTTGTTATCTATCATAGGGGCGGACTTCACGAACCTCCCCATAAAATATCCAATTTTTAATATCTCATTCAGTGACTGATTGGAATGGTTATGCTGTACCATCATCTCACTCCCTGATGCAAGTAAAAACCTTTAAACTTTATATTTTTTAATCTGTGGTTCTTCTCTTGTCTGAGGGTTTAACTGCATTTTGGTGTCGAGGAACAATTTCCCTAACAATATTACAGGTTAATAACTTCAGTTGATCACTTAGATGGAAGTCTGGATAGAGCCAATGAACTGAACATGTTCTTCAACAGGTTCAGTTTGGAGATAAGCCCAACATCTTCTTCTCCTGCTGCAAGCCAAACAGACCTCTCACCATCCGTTTATCCACAGCTTCCGTGTCACACCTCAACTGTCTCACTTTCTACCTCTGTCATGAATGCTGTTTCTGGTGCTTTTCCATCATATCCAACATCATCCCCATTGCCTCCACCTCCTGCCTGTCTGTATCTAGTAGTCAGGTAAAGAAGCAGCTGGAGAGACTGAACAGGAACAAGGCAGCTGGTCCAGATGGTGTTAGTCCCAGAGTCCTAAAGGCTTGTGCAAATCAACTATGTGGGATTCTGCAGCGTATCTTCAACCTTAGCTTCACCCAGGAGAAAGTACAAGTTCTATGGAACATCCTGCCTTGTTCCAGTACCAAAGACATCTCACCCATTGGCCCCTAATGACTACAGACCTGTTGCCCTAACATCCCACAACATGAAAGTCTTGGAGAGACTCATGTAGGTCCATCTAAATAAGCAAACAAGCACATTTCAGGACCCACTGCAGTTTGCCTATTGCCGTAGAGTTGGAGTGAAAGAGGCCATAATACACCTGCTTCAGCAAACCCACTGTCATCTGGACAAAGCAGGCAACACTGTGAGGATCATGTTTTTTGATTTCTCTAGTGCCTTTAACACAGTTCAGTCTGTGCTATTGTGTCAAAAACTCCAGAAGACACAGGTAGATCCCTCCACAATCACCTGGATTAAGGACTACCTCACAAAAAGACCACAGTTTGTGAGACTGAAGAGTTGTATGTCTGACCAGGTGATCAGCAGCATAGGAGCACCACGGGGGACTGTACTCTCACCATTCCTTTTCACTCTGTACACCTCAGACTTTCAGTACAGGTCAGAGTCCTGTCATCTACAAAAATACTCTGATGACAGTTGTTGGTTGGATCAGAGATGGACAAGAGACTGAGTACAGAGAACTGGTGGACCACTTTGTGTCCTGGTGTGTGAAAAATCATCTCATCTTGAATGTGAACAAGACAAATGAGATGATTGTGGATTTTAGGAAGAGCAGCAACATGCCAACACCCATTTCCATCATGGGAGAAGAAGTGGAGGTGGTGGAGGAGTATATATAATACCTGGGTCTCATACCTGGGTCTTACCTGGACAACAGACTGAACTGGCGGCACAACTGTGATGCTGCTTTTAGGAAGGGACAGAGCAGACTGTACTTCCTCAGGAAGCTTAGATCCTTCAGCATTTGCAGCAAGATGTTGAAGATCTTTTATAAATCTGTTGTGGAGAGTGTGATCATAACTGCAGTCACCTGTTGGGGGAGCAGTATCAGAGCAAGTGACATGAAGAGGTTGAACAGATTGATAAGGAGGGCTGGTTCTGTTCTGGGGACTGATCTGGAGTGCTTTGAGTTGACTGTCCAAAGGAGGATGGTTCAGAAAATGAAAATCATCATGGAGAACCTTCATCATCTGCCGCACAACACAGTAACTCAACAACAGTGTCTTTAGATCCGCTGCAGCACAGACCGCTGCAGGATATCTTTTTTGCCCACAGCTATAACCTTCTGGCTCCCTGAAGAAGAACTGAGCTACAACAGCACTTAATTTCCCTTCGGGGATTAATAAAGTATTTTTTATTTGATTTTGATTAAATTGTGCCTTTAAATTGTGCAACTTTATATTCAGAACCAACGTGTATGATAGGAACTTGCCACAGACGTATGCTTCCTTGACAGGTGCTGCAGCATCAAACTGGTGCAAACTGGAACGTGAGCTCCACCTTCCAATGTTTTCATATTATAGCCTTTTTCTTTGATTTCAGTGTAAAGCGATCCCACACCTTGGACAAACTTTGTTGCTTCTTATTTCTCTCATTTTGCTGTTGCTCTTTTTCCCTACTCTTGGTGGCATGTGCCATTCTTGGTTCAGGAGAAAAACTCTTTTGAAGAACCGCTGCATTGTGCAGTGGAGTGCAGAGCATGTATAATCTGTGATGTAAACACTTTGTGTAACACAAAGGATCCGTACGAAACGCGGGCTTTTGAGCTAAGGTCTATATAACAATTCCTTGAGGCAGTGGAAATTCTTAAAATTTGTTTTGGTATTGAATTATTCGAGTCATCGTTGCAGCCCTAATTCAGATACAACAAATTTTTAGACCATTTCAGTCAAAGTAGTACAGAGTTGGCATACACAAGTAAAAGCTGTTAGAAGGAGCTTAAACACAGAATTGTGGTAATTCAGAGAAATCTAACACAATCTACCATTTTTTATTGCTTTATCTGACAAAACTAATATAAAAAATGTCAATATTGCATGTACAGTCATACTAACTGTGAAATGTTTCCTAACAGTCCTATATTAAAATGTTAATTAACCAAGGAGACAATGTTTGGAGGTAAAATCTAATCTATAACTGTTTTTCACTGCTATCTTTTAAAGTTTATTTTAAAGTCTGACAGATTTTCATGTGGTTAATTCTGTAAAAAATAACCAGTGTTTCAACTGAAATTGTAAATTTGCATTTTACAGCTTTTGGCACCTCCGTGAATTCCTTTGTTGTTCTTAAAAACGATCTGGAAAACTTAATTCAGAAAAACTAAATTGTATGTAAAATTTTGGTACAAAGTACAAGATTAATAAAAATCCTATTAAATTCTAAAATGAGCTTCTTTCATTCTAACCTCCCCTCACTTTTCTCAGTAAAGGTAAAGTTAAGCATTTCTTCAGTGGAACACCATTAATGTACTGTAATTATAGATATTCAAGAAAAACTTCTGCTCTTCATTAGCAAGCTTTACTATGTAAGGTTATGCAAAAATTTTTTAAGGGATGCACGATAAAATTACGTCATTCAGATAAGTCCGATAAAGTTTTCACCAATAAATTGAGCCGATAATGAAATAATAACAAACATGGTGCCGCTTTCTTAGCCGGGGAGTTTTCCAAACCTGCCAACATGTACGCATTTTTCGTAGCAACTCTGCAATATAACATCCACGTGCACTGGTAAGACTCGCTGCTCTAAACTACACAAGAAGCTGTGACTGAATTCTCTGGCAAATTTGCACATGTGGTTCTCATGTCTAACAACACATGCAGCAGCGTGGTGAAGCAGTTTCAGCCAGTCAGTGTAGAACAGCGCAGCGGAGAATAACGAGTCTACAGAACCGAACTTAGAGCGTAACCCCTCCTTTCCACCGGACGCGTCATACGCAGCTGATAGGTACCGCTGTAGTCAATAGAACCCTTTCCACCGCATCCGTCAGCAGCACGAGTCAGACGCATCTCAGGAGCGACATCTCGCAGCACATACACGGCGGTTCTATTTTTTACGCGCTACACATCTGAAACGCGTCACAAGTTTGACATTTTGGAAAGGGTAAGACGTCTGCCTTGAAGACTGAGGTTGAAAAACAGTTGAGAAACAGTTGAGAAACAGTTGAAAAACAGTTTCTCACAACCTTGTTTGATTGAGGTGTGGTGAAGCAGAGACAATTGCTGAACAATGGCACTCCACTACTGGGTTTTGTAGACCCCGCTGTAAACTTTTCCAAAACCGAAATACGCTCCGAGGGAGCAGCCCTATGGATCTTTAAATGTCCTTCATATTTACATAAAACAGACAGAACATAAAAAACAAACCTTTTGGAGCCATGTTGTAGTTTTTTTTCTGCTTGTTGTTGTGTAAACTGAAGAAGTCACTTGTGATTTTGCTAATCTCACGTGACTTCGTGCTCTTTCGGTGACGGTTGCTTCCCTGCTGCTACGCGCCTCATACGCACCCCTTGGAAAGGGCCAAGCAGCAGAATACGCGAGCGAGACATGCTGCTGCAGTAACGTGCTGCTGACGCATCCGGTGGAAAGGAGGGGTAACATCTCACTCCTTCCTCTGTTCCTGCTCCTGCCTCTCTGTCCTGTCTAGCTGTACTAAGGTATACTTTGTGATTGTACGTGTGTAAGTGAGTCTGTCTGTCTGCGGACTTGCGAGCGGTAAATGTGAACTGTACATAACGTTTACTTTAACGTTTTTCTCCTGAACCAGTCTAAGAAAAAAAAGAGATTTGCAAGGCGTTTTTTTCTCAGCAGATCTATTGATCATGCATCGTTAATGAGAAAAGAGAAAGAAGAGACAGAGGTGTGTGCGTGTTGTAGCCTATATATACAGTGGGGCAAAAAAGTATTTAGTCAGCCACCAATTGTGTAAGTTCTCCCACTTAAAAAGATCAGAGAGGCCTGTAATTTTCATCATAGGTATACCTCAACTATGAGAGACAAAATGAGGAAAAAAAATCCAGAAAATCACATTGTCTGATTTTTAAAGAATTTATTTGCAAATTATGGTGGAAAATAAGTATTTGGTCAACAACAAAAGTTAATCTCAATACTTTGTTATATAGCCTTTGTTGGCAATGACAGAGGTCAAACGTTTTCTGTAAGTCTTCACAAGGTTTTCACACACTGTTGCTGGTATTTTGGCCCATTCCTCCATGCAGATCTCCTCTAGAGCAGTGATGTTTTGGGGCTGACGCTGGGCAACACGGACTTTCAACTCCCTCCAGAGATTTTCTATGGGGTTGAGATCTGGAGACTGGCTAGGCCACTCCAGGACCTTGAAATGCTTCTTACGAAGCCACTCCTTCGTTGCCCGGGCGGTGTGTTTGGGATCATTGTCATGCTGAAAGACCCAGCCACGTCTCATTTTCAATGCCCTTGCTGATGGAAGGAGGTTTTCACTCAAAATCTTACGATACATGGCCCCATTCATTCTTTCCTTTACACGGATCAGTCGTCCTGGTCCCCTTGCAGAAAAACAGCCCCAAAGAATGATGTTTCCACCCCCATGCTTTACAGTAGGTATGGTGTTCTTTGGATCCAACCCAGCATTCTTTCCCCTCCAAACACGACAAGTTGAGTTTCTACCAAAAAGTTCTATTTTGGTTTCATCTGACCATATGATGTTCTCCCAATCCTCTTCTGGATCATCCAAATGCTCTCTAGCAAACCGCAGACGGGCCTGGACGTGTCCTGGCTTCAGCAGGGGGACACGTCTGGCACTGCAGGATTTGAGTCCCTGGCGGCGTAGTGTGTTACTGATGGTAGCCTTTGTTACTTTGGTCCCAGCTCTCTGCAGGTCATTCACTAGGTCCCTCCGTGTGGTTCTGGGATTTTTGCTCACCGTTCTTGTGATCATTTTGACCCCACGGGGTGAGATCTTGCGTGGAGCCCCAGATCGAGGGAGATTATCAGTGGTCTTGTATGTCTTCCATTTTCTAATAATTGCTCCCACAGTTGATTTCTTCACACCAAGCTGCTTACCTATTGCAGATTCAGTCTTCCCAGCCTGGTGAAGGTCTACAATTTTGTTTCTGGTGTCCTTTGACAGCTCTTTGGTCTTGGCCATAGTGGAGTTTGGAGCGTGACTGTTTGAGGTTGTGGACAGGTGTCTTTTATACTGATAACGAGTTCACACAGGTGCCATTAATACAGGTAACGAGTGGAGGACCGAGGAGCCTCTTAAAGAAGTTACAGGTCTGTGAAAGCCAGAAATCTTACTTGTTTGTAGGTGACCAAATACTTATTTTCCACCATAATTTGCAAATAAATTCTTTAAAAATCAGACAATGTGATTTTCTGGATTTTTTTTCCTCATTTTGTCTCTCATAGTTGAGGTATACCTATGATGAAAATTACAGGCCTCTCTGATCTTTTTAAGTGGGAGAACTTACACAATTGGTGGCTGACTAAATACTTTTTTGCCCCACTGTACATATGTCATGGCAGATGAGGGAGATGAAGACAGGGAGGGACAGGACAGCAGACCTGCCAAAAAGAAGAGGGTCCATGTCCCTCAGAAGTTTTAGAATAGATATCAAGAACAGTGTCTATGCTTGTGTGATGACTGATGCAAAAACTGTACTTAAATGGACATCAGGGTCAGCACAATAAAAATATTTTTTCAAAATATAGTTTACATCAGTTTGATAACATTTTTATGCTGTGAAAGACTTTCTGTGTTCTACTGAAAGGCTGTCATGATATGGAGTGAGATATATGAGTGCAGAATGTCTCTATTTTTTTTTTAAGGTTTGTAACCAAAAATCTAGGTTTTATTGTTTTTTATAACCAATTTTCTAGACAGTGAATGGGGAAATTACTGCATGCAAAGCAGTGGAGTTTGCAAAAGTCTGCAAAAAGAAAAAAATAGGTGCACAATACAATTTGTACTCAAAATATTTTGACAAGTTTGGCAGGTCTGGAATCCCCACCAGCAACTAAGAAGGCATCTGGGCTAGTGCATACGGATGAGACATTTGTGAAAGTCAAAATGTTTCATAGAGACAATCCAAGGGCTGAAGAAATTAATGAGAAAATTATTTTATTTATAATGTTTGACAACCAGCTTTTTTCTATAGTCAAAGACCCGGGATTTTGCCAACAAATTCATCATACGGACCAGCTATTTTGTTATCGGTTACGCAAAGCAGGAAGTTATCGGTTATGGGTATTGGTTGTAAAAATCTGTTATCGTGCATCCCTAATATTTATCTTAACTTTCCAAAAGCATGCACAGAAAAAACAGGAGAAAATGACTTGCCAACAGAATGTCTGGGCTGACCTGTGGGCAAGCTGGCTGTAGAGAAAAAAGAGCAGGATGGAGAGGAGTTTATGGCTACTGTTGCTGCTGCAGATTCACTAGTGTCAGGATGTCCCGTGTAGAGGGGAGGTGGCGTGCCAGAGGGCAGAGGCTGGCCCCTCTTTAACAGCTGCTTCTGCTCCTGCTGGCGGAAGCGTGGAGGTACCTCTCTGGGCAGGTAGCGCTGCTGGAGCAAAATCTGTGGCTTCTGTGCTGTCTGCGACTGGCATTCAGAGGAGGAACTCTTGCCATTTCCACTGCTTGGGGTTGCAGATGGGATGACACTGGGGTTGATGGGGAGAAGTGGAGGGGTGGGGTCGAGCTTGGCAGAATCTGGCACTGTGGAAGTGGAAGGTTGGGGGTGGGACAGATGAAAACAAGAAAGTAGAAATGCAGGGTGAGGTGTGTATGTGGTAGGGAAGGAGGGGGGACATAAAGGAACAGAAAGCTTGAACTGGGGTGTTGAGCACACTCTAGTGTCAAAATATTGTCCGATTAGTTAAATAAAGGGACAATAAAATAAAAGAATATAAAATAAAGCAAACCAAACACTAATGAACACTTACAACATCAATAACCCAACAGTCACATGTCATTGCTAGGAAAATGCTTTTCTTAAGTACTTCCTCCATATGGCCTCTCTTGGCAGTTAAAGTAAAAAAAAAATAAAAATAAATAAATCAGGAGATAACATACAGGATTGGCTGCCTGTCGTAGGGGGTCTGAAGCCTGAAGGCAGTGTTAAGTCTAAATACATGGCTTCTCTTTGGAGATCAACAGGACCATAATAATCTCAACACCACCTTCAGGGACAGCCGAGACACACGACTCTCTCACAGCCGGCCTGAGTGCCTGTTAACAGATTAAAGGTGATAAAGAGGTCAAGTACTAAAAATTGGACTTAGACCTACCCAGTTAAATTATACTAGGCTATTGTTTCCACCAGGACAGTCAGCCCCATCAACATAAACTATTCATACTCTGTAGCAGGTTATTGCCCCTGAAATGATTCCCTCTCAGCACTCAACCAAAGCTGTTAGTTATCAGCTGCTCAGGGCGAGTGCTCATGTCCCACTAGTTTTAGTTACCCTTGGCAACAGCGCAAGTCTCTCAGTCTGCTCTGACCAACCATTTCCAAGAGTCTATACTCAGGGGGGAAAAATTAAAAAACAAGCTTGAGAGAAGATCAGTTGTAAAGTACAACACCCAAAAAAGTAAAGTCAATCAAGAAATGAGACCACTGTTGTACCATCAGTAAAACTTTATATAGTTACACTTCTTTGTTTCAGGGGTCAATAAAATGTGCTGATAAACTGCCAACTATCAAATTTACCAAATATACAGTGGGGCAAAAAAGTATTTAGTCAGCCACCAATTGTGTAAGTTCTCCCACTTAAAAAGATCAGAGAGGCCTGTAATTTTCATCATAGGTATACCTCAACTATGAGAGACAAAATGAGGAAAAAAAATCCAGAAAATCACATTGTCTGATTTTTAAAGAATTTATTTCCAAATTATGGTGGAAAATAAGTATTTGGTCACCTACAAACAAGTAAGATTTCTGGCTTTCACAGACCTGTAACTTCTTTAAGAGGCTCCTCGGTCCTCCACTCGTTACCTGTATTAATGGCACCTGTGTGAACTCGTTATCAGTATAAAAGACACCTGTCCACAACCTCAAACAGTCACGCTCCAAACTCCACTATGGCCAAGACCAAAGAGCTGTCAAAGGACACCAGAAACAAAATTGTAGACCTTCACCAGGCTGGGAAGACTGAATCTGCAATAGGTAAGCAGCTTGGTGTGAAGAAATCAACTGTGGGAGCAATTATTAGAAAATGGAAGACATACAAGACCACTGATAATCTCCCTCGATCTGGGGCTCCACGCAAGATCTCACCCCGTGGGGTCAAAATGATCACAAGAACGGTGAGCAAAAATCCCAGAACCACACGGAGGGACCTAGTGAATGACCTGCAGAGAGCTGGGACCAAAGTAACAAAGGCTACCATCAGTAACACACTACGCCGCCAGGGACTCAAATCCTGCAGTGCCAGACGTGTCCCCCTGCTGAAGCCAGGACACGTCCAGGCCCGTCTGCGGTTTGCTAGAGAGCATTTGGATGATCCAGAAGAGGATTGGGAGAACATCATATGGTCAGATGAAACCAAAATAGAACTTTTTGGTAGAAACTCAACTTGTCGTGTTTGGAGGGGAAAGAATGCTGAGTTGGATCCAAAGAACACCATACCTACTGTAAAGCATGGGGGTGGAAACATCATGCTTTGGGGCTGTTTTTCTGCAAGGGGACCAGGACGACTGATCCGTGTAAAGGAAAGAATGAATGGGGCCATGTATCGTAAGATTTTGAGTGAAAACCTCCTTCCATCAGCAAGGGCATTGAAAATGAGACGTGGCTGGGTCTTTCAGCATGACAATGATCCCAAACACACCGCCCGGGCAACGAAGGAGTGGCTTCGTAAGAAGCATTTCAAGGTCCTGGAGTGGCCTAGCCAGTCTCCAGATCTCAACCCCATAGAAAATCTCTGGAGGGAGTTGAAAGTCCGTGTTGCCCAGCGTCAGCCCCAAAACATCACTGCTCTAGAGGAGATCTGCATGGAGGAATGGGCCAAAATACCAGCAACAGTGTGTGAAAACCTTGTGAAGACTTACAGAAAACGTTTGACCTCTGTCATTGCCAACAAAGGCTATATAACAAAGTATTGAGATTAACTTTTGTTATTGACCAAATACTTATTTTCCACCATAATTTGCAAATAAATTCTTTAAAAATCAGACAATGTGATTTTCTGGATTTCTTTTCCTCATTTTGTCTCTCATAGTTGAGGTATACCTATGATGAAAATTACAGGCCTCTCTGATCTTTTTAAGTGGGAGAACTTACACAATTGGTGGCTGACTAAATACTTTTTTGCCCCACTGTACATAGGCAGCAAAAAAAGAAAAATGATGTAGTTCTTCATAACGATGCATGGATTTAATGAGTTTTATTTAACACATTAAGATTCAATACAAATTATTAAAGTGTTTAACTTATCTACCACAAGTGGCTGCTCTACAACCCAATCTCACTTTGCATTTTGGAACAAATATGTTAATCTTTATGTCCCTATTGTTTGAAAATATGAGAGAAATGTGTGGGAAAAAACGTAGTTTTCTTTATGCAACCTGACTAGTTCAAGAACTTAATTTCCTCTATTTTAGGTCTATTAACAAGTTCACAATCTATGTCAGTCTATTATTTGGGGTTTAGCAGGTGGTCCATACAGTGGATTTTTTTTCTCAACTACTGTCTCATGTGCAAGAAAACAGCACTGTGAGTGCCGAGGTATTTAAAACAAAACTACAAACTTCCAGCTGGAAAACTAAACAATGATGTCAACTTTAGCGTTGACTAAAGCTCCATAAATCTGTGGAGGGCAGCAGAAATCCTCACTGTCATGTTTCACATTAAAAACCGCTTTCAACTGGCTAATAAAACTATATTGATTAGCACTGCTTTAAAGAAAAAAAAACAAGCTTCAAATCCTTTTTTGAGTACAGAGAACAATACAAGAGTGAGAACGCAGTTTAGAATCATGATGCTGGTTTAAAACCCTCTATTGGCTAATTCACAGTGGAAGAATGTGTAGCTATGAGGTTAAGGGTGAACACTGAATCATTCAGGAGGATCAGCTTGGGTTCATAGGCCTGACCCCCTGTGCATTATGGGACACAGAGCACACTGGATAATCACCTCAGAGCATTTCATTACATAACAGAATGAGCTGGTAAACTACAATCTAAACGGGATGGGAAAAATGTGTTTAAAACCGACACAGATTGTACTTGAATGGACCCAAACATCAGCTGATCAAACATAATGCGCACTGAGCCAAAACAGCGGGGGTGGGGGAGGGGGGTGTAAATCCACTAACAGAAAGAAAAAGAAAATCCTTCTGCGGTCCTTGAGTTACAAAGAGCAGTGCTTCTACCATTCTGACTGTGCGCAGTGAGGCGGTGAATAGTCATGCATATGTATTCAGCACGCCACATACAAAAACAAAGGGTTATGTAATGCTGAGGCCCACGCCGAGGGGAGAGGGCAACATGGTGTCATATAGAGCATGCAAACATGGGGGGACATCTTCACTAAGAAACCTTTTCCTCTTTAATTTCTCTACATTTTTATGACAATGTAATGTACGCAGGGATTCCTACATTTCTATTATGTTTTTGTTTTCTATTTCTGCTCAACCACTTTTTAGGCTTCCACCTGTATCTGAGAATCTACCTTCCCTTGTAGCAGGGAGGACAATCTAGTGGTGGAGCTCGCCTCTCTCCAGACCTCTCTACATGCAGTGCCTCGTCTGCCCTTCCTTTGCTCTTCCATTCTCCTTCAGTCTCAATGATTTACTGTTATCCCCTTGTTCTTATTACAGAATTAAGGGCAGTGGAGGACCACAACAATTTTTGATCAAGTCGACTCACTAGCATTGAGAGGTTAGTTCTTAAAAAAAAAAAAAAAGAGGGCTTTGTACTTGTGTAACTGTGTATCGTGAAAAAGCTGATGGGATTCTCTGATGTGTGACGTAGATCTTTCTGAGATCTGGGGGGAAGGGGGAAACATGGCTGGTCACTCTGGTAGCCAATCAGAGCGAAGAAACAATGAGGGACAGGGAGGGAGAATGAAAGCGAGAGCCGGCATACATGAGGAAAGGAAGGAGGCAGAGGAGGGAGGGTAAGTAATGAAGGGAATGGTGTGTAAGTGTGAGAGTCTCCACCCCCTCATGCACACCACTGTGAGCACTGATCTCACTGCTTGAAACCAGCTTTGCTCCCAATCCGCTTACAATTAGACCACTACTTGTCCGTAGCATGGCACGCTACTTTGGGCTCTTAACTTTAATGAAGGATGCGAGTGTCACACATTAAGTAACACAAAAACCATCATGCTGATTAAAGCAAACACTTTCTCTCAACTCTCATTAGAAAATGGGAGATCAGTCAGCAGAAAAACAAACAAATGCTTCTGGGAAGTGTGACATATGGAGCATGCTTCTTCCAAAAGTGATGTTTTGCAGAAAAAGTGAAATGGACTAAAGAGAGATCAGTCACTCTCCACGACAGCCAATTTGCAAAAACAGCATCCTCAGCTGCAACAATGTTGCACAAGAGAATTCCCAGTTCATCAAAGATGCACATCAAATGTTGGCCTTGGGGCTGTGTGTTTCATGCAGGGGAAGACATCTCATTTACCTCTTTCAAAGGGATTTTAATCTTCTGATAGAAAAAATAATAGCACACTTGCCTAAATGTTTAAGGCATTGTGGCGGCGGGGGGGGGTGTCTGGGAGGACATCAAAGAGTTTAAGGTATATGGAAGAAAGACGGGGCAGGAAGCATCAGTGGCCTTGCGGTGTGGTGAGTAAAACCAGAAAATGAGCCACATGACCTTGAAGGTGTTATTAGTGTGGATGTGTGCAACTGGGATCTAAGAAGCAGGTCAGTTTTATGTTTTATGATTAAAAAAGTTAGTAGATAATAACTTTTTAGGATTTTCTGTGAATCTTCAAACATTTGTAGGAGTGGTTGATAAACTTAAAATAAATTCATATAATATATACAGTGGGGCAAAAAAGTATTTAGTCAGCCACCAATTGTGTAAGTTCTCCCACTTAAAAAGATCAGAGAGGCCTGACAAAATGAGGAAAAAAAATCCAGAAAATCACATTGTCTGATTTTTAAAGAATTTATTTGCAAATTATGGTGGAAAATAAGTATTTGGTCAATAACAAAAGTTAATCTCAATACTTTGTTATATAGCCTTTGTTGGCAATGACAGAGGTCAAACGTTTTCTGTAAGTCTTCACAAGGTTTTCACACACTGTTGCTGGTATTTTGGCCCATTCCTCCATGCAGATCTCCTCTAGAGCAGTGATGTTTTGGGGCTGACGCTGGGCAACACGGACTTTCAACTCCCTCCAGAGATTTTCTATGGGGTTGAGATCTGGAGACTGGCTAGGCCACTCCAGGACCTTGAAATGCTTCTTACGAAGCCACTCCTTCGTTGCCCGGGCGGTGTGTTTGGGATCATTGTCATGCTGAAAGACCCAGCCACGTTTCATTTTCAATGCCCTTGCTGATGGAAGGAGGTTTTCACTCAAAATCTTACGATACATGGCCCCATTCATTCTTTCCTTTACACGGATCCGTCGTCCTGGTCCCCTTGCAGAAAAACAGCCCCAAAGCATGATGTTTCCACCCCCATGCTTTACAGTAGGTATGGTGTTTTTTGGATCCAACTCAGCATTCTTTCCCCTCCAAACACGACAAGTTGAGTTTCTACCAAAAAGTTCTATTTTGGTTTCATCTGACCATATGATGTTCTCCCAATCCTCTTCTGGATCATCCAAATGCTCTCTAGCAAACCGCAGACGGGCCTGGACGTGTCCTGGCTTCAGCAGAGGGACACGTCTGGCACTGCAGGATTTGAGTCCCTGGCGGCGTAGTGTGTTACTGATGGTAGCCTTTGTTACTTTGGTCCCAGCTCTCTGCAGGTCATTCACTAGGTCCCTCCGTGTGGTTCTGGGATTTTTGCTCACCGTTCTTGTGATCATTTTGACCCCACGGGGTGAGATCTTGCGTGGAGCCCCAGATCGAGGGAGATTATCAGTGGTCTTGTATATCTTCCATTTTCTAATAATTGCTCCCACAGTTGATTTCTTCACACCAAGCTGCTTACCTATTGCAGATTCAGTCTTCCCAGCCTGGTGAAGGTCTACAATTTTGTTTCTGGTGTCCTTTGACAGCTCTTTGGTCTTGGCCATAGTGGAGTTTGGAGCGTGACTGTTTGAGGTTGTGGACAGGTGTCTTTTATACTGATAACGAGTTCACACAGGTGCCATTAATACAGGTAACGAGTGGAGGACCGAGGAGCCTCTTAAAGAAGTTACACGTCTGTGAAAGCCAGAAATCTTACTTGTTTGTAGGTGACCAAATACTTATTTTCCACCATAATTTGCAAATAAATTCTTTAAAAATCAGACAATGTGATTTTCTGGATTTTTTTTCCTCATTTTGTCTCTCATAGTTGAGGTGTACCTATGATGAAAATTACAGGCCTCTCTGATCTTTTTAAGTGGGAGAACTTACACAATTGGTGGCTGACTAAATACTTTTTTGCCCCACTGTATGTATTTATGAACTTTAGGTACTTTTTTTGGGGGGGGTGGGGGCAGCTATCGGCCTTTGCTACTGTCTTATGTCAGTACTCCAAAAATATCCCCTTATCGGTCGGGCCCTAATATTGACTATAAGCTGCAATTTTCTGTGGTTCTTTGCTTTTTTCCCAAGTATTGACACCATCGTTAGGGCCATTTGGGTCACTTTAATCTTGAATGGAGCACATACAGAACTTTGATTTGGGTTTAATAAGTTTTTCCACTTCAAATCTTTTTAATAAGTAAACATGTTTTTCCCTATTACGTGTTTTCTTAAAACAATCCAAGCCACAGGATTTTTAATCAGGCCAAAAAAAAAAAGAAAGAGCAAACTGTATGCCAAATCAATTCACTCACAAATTAGAAATAATATTTTAAAATGTGGGTAAATTTTAAATAAAAAAAACTAAAAATGAGTGAAAAAAAGTAATGTGTACAGTTCAGCCAACTGACCTTGACCTTGAAATAAAAGACTATGAAATAGAAAATAATATCAAAAGCAAGACAGAAGGTACGTTTAACTAAGGAAGTTTAAAATAAGAGATAGAATTAAAATAAAATAACAACATAACTGTACAGTGCAAAATATGCAATAAAAGAGACATATATGAAAAATATGAGAAAAAAAGAGACTGTTGTACTGCACAGGACTAAATATACAATATAAAAACATATATGAAAAATATGGTAAATAAGACGATAAGAATGGCTGTGCAATACAAAGATATATAATTTGGGACTTTGGAAGTGACTGTGCATTTGTGTAACAGAATGTCCAGGGGGTGTGCAAATATACTTGGAGTGACATATTTAAAGTGATTTGTGATGATTTAACTTAACTAATGTCCAAGAGTGTGTAGTTGTGCAGTGGCCAATAGTGTAAGTGAATGTCCAGAATGTCCTCAGTGAGAGCAAAAACCGTGTGTGCAGATGTGCAAAAAGGAACAGTACTATGTGGTGTACTGATTAAGAGAACGTATCGCCTGTGGGAAGAAGCTCTTCTTGAGTCTCTGTGTTGGTCTTCAGGGAGCGGAATCGCTTTCTTTACCTCAACAGGGAGAACAGTCCATTGCTGGGGTGGCTGAGGTCCTTCACAATCTTCCTGGCCTTGGTCCAGCACCGCTTGCTGTAGATAGAGTGCAGGTCAGGGACCTTGGTGCTGATGGTGCTCTGATCGCACCACCCTCTGTAGAGCTCGTCTGTCCTGCATGGTGCTGTTCCCAAACCAGGTTGAGGTTGAGATGTTTCCTGTCAGGATGCTCTCTATGGTGCAGGAGTAAAAGTTCTTGAGCACCTTGGATAGCAGCCTGAAGTCTCTCAAGCGCCTGAGGTGGTAGAGACCTTGGGCCTTTTTCACCACGGTGTTGATGTGACAGGACCATGACAGGTCCTGTGTGATGTGAACACCGAGGTATGTGAAGTTCTCCACTCTCTCCACTGGGCTCTCGTTGATGATGGGGGTCTTGTAGTTCCTCTCCTGCTTAGTTCTGAAGTCCACTATCAGCTCCTTTGTCTTGCTGACGTTCAGGAGGAGATTGTTCCTCTGGGACCAGTTCTCCAGGTTCCCAATCTCCTTCAGGTAGACCGACTCATCGTTGTCATAGATCAGGCCCACGACTGTGTCATCAGCAAACTTAATGATGGTGGTGGAGCAACACAGTCATATGTGTACAAATAGTCCTGAGGTCATCGAGTTTGTTTTCCAGTGACAGGACTTTGGCGAGCAGGATGCTAGGCAGAGGTGTGCAATGTGCACAGGCTCTCAGCCTGACGTCAACTCGTTTCCCTCGAGGCTGCCGCTTCGCGTCGCATCCTTTGTTCCCCCTCAGGATCTCACTCGGCCAGCTCGGATCCAGAGTTAAAAGCTACGAATTGTGAGTACATTGTATACCAATAGAAACAAGAGTGTCTCTATCATACCTAATATACTCAATGGTGGCGATTTTGCCAATTTAAAAATGTAGCAACTTGCTCGGTTAATACATTCAGCCACATGCTGGGTTCTACTCTGTTACTGCAATAGTAGCGCAGTACATCACACGATGCTAAAATTTCAGGCCCAAGCATTATTAATATTATATACAAAAAGATATTGGTGTTTTTCCTACTGTTATTTACAGGCCCATTGTAAAAGTTTAATATAATAAATTATTATTGTTTACTGCAGTGCTTTCTGCGTTAGGATTTGCCCCTGTTGGACTTATTAAAGAAACAACAATTTTACTATTGGAAAATATTTATTTTATTGTAAGCTTTTTTTTAGGTTATTGTGATCTATTGTTCTACTGTTTTTACATGTTCTGATGTTATAGTGTGTGTGTGTGCTAAATAAATGTTCATAAAATAGATAAACCTGTCTATTATTTACATTTTTTGGAATCAGTGAATGATTCAGATAGTTCATGGTGTCTAAAAGGTAGACATGAGCTGAAGAATGAGATTAGAATGCAGTGTTTTAGCTTTCAGTAATATTTTTGAAATTTTTTCTGGTGGATGGATTTATCGGCCATTATATCGGCTATCGGCCTGCTCTAAAGTCTTTATATCGGTATCGGTATCAAAAAATCCATACCGGTCGGGCCCTATTTGATATCTAACAAAATTTAGACATAACAAAAGGCTACAACATAAACAAGACTATTTATCAAATTCTAAATAGAAGTCTGAATCACACACATCTCATATATACATACATGCATACATTTATACACATACACAGATACATACATACATACACTCACCGGCCACTTTATTAGGTACACCTGTCCAACTGCTCGTTAACACTTAATTTCTAATCAGCCAATCACATGGCGGCAACTCAGTGCATTTAGGCATGTACACATGGTCAAGACAATCTCCTGCAGTTCAAACCGAGCATCAGTATGGGGAAGAAAGGTGATTTGAGTGACTTTGAACGTGGCATGGTTGTTGGTGCCAGAATGGCTGGTCTGAGTATTTCAGAAACTGCTGATCTACTGGGATTTTCACGCACAACCATCTCTAGGGTTTACAGAGAATGGTCCGAAAAAGAAAAAATATCCAGTGAGCGGCAGTTCTGTGGGCGGAAATGCCTTGTTGATGCCAGAGGTCAGAGGAGAATGGCCAGACTGGTTCGAGCTGATAGAAAGGCAACAGTGACTCAAATAACCACTCGTTACAACCAAGGTAGGCAGAAGAGCATCTCTGAACGCACAGTACGTCGAACTTTGAGGCAGATGGGCTACAGCAGCAGAAGACCACGCCGGGTGCCACTCCTTTCAGCTAAGAACAGGAAACTGAGGCTACAATTTGCACAAGCTCATCGAAATTGGACAATAGAAGATTGGAAAAACGTTGCCTGGTCTGATGAGTCTCAATTTCTGCTGCGACATTCGGATGGTAGGGTCAGAATTTGGCGTCAACAACATGAAAGCATGGATCCATCCTGCCTTGTATCAACGGTTCAGGCTGGTGGTGGTGGTGTAATGGTGTGGGGAATATTTTCTTGGCACTCTTTGGGCCCCTTGGTACCAATTGAGCATCGTTACAACGCCACAGCCTACCTGAGTATTGTTGCTGACCATGTCCATCCCTTTATGACCACAATGTACCCAACTTCTGATGGCTACATTCAGCAGGATAATGCGCCATGTCATAAAGCTGGAATCATCTTGGACTGGTTTCTTGAACATGACAATGAGTTCACTGTACTCAAATGGCCTCCACAGTCACCAGATCTCAATCCAATAGAGCATCTTTGGGATGTGGTGGAACGGGAGATTCGCATCATGGATGTGCAGCCGACAAATCTGCGTCAACTGTGTGATGCCATCATGTCAATATGGACAAAACTCTCTGAGGAATGCTTCCAGCACCTTGTTGAATCTATGCCACGAAGAATTGAGGCAGTTCTGAAGGCAAAAGGGAGTCCAACCCGTTACTAGCATGGTGTACCTAATAAAGTGGCTGATGAGTGTATGTACACATACACACATATACACATACACACACACACACGAACACACACACACACACACACACACCCACAAGTGTGTTTTGTTATCCTTATGGGGACCGTCCATTGACTTCCATTGATTTTAGTAACTAGATTTATACCTAACCCAAACCCTTTTACTAACCTTAACCATTACTGATCTATAACTAACCCTAAGACTAACTAAAACTCTATTCACACCATACCTATAAACCTAACCCCTAACCCTAAAAGGGGGAGTCCCCCCCATGGGGACCAGGCGTCGGTCCCCACAAGAACCCTCGGACCCCAGAAAGATAGTAAAAGTCAGGAAACTGGTCCTCAGGAGGTCAGAAATACACACACACACACACACACACACACACACACACACACACACACACACAAATATGTTTTGTTATCCTTATGGGGACCGTCCATTGACTTCCATTGATTTTAGTAACTAGATTTATACCTAACCCAAACCCTTTTACTAACCTTAACCATTACTGATCTATAACTAACCCTAAGACTAACTAAAACTCTATTCACACCATACCTATAAACCTAACCCCTAACCCTAAAAGGGGGAGTCCCCCTCATGGGGACCAGGCTTCGGTCCCCACAAGAACCCTCGGACCCCAGAAAGATAGTAAAAGTCAGGAAACTGGTCCTCAGGAGGTCAGAAATACAAACACACACACACACACACACACCCACAAGTGTGTTTTGTTATCCTTATGGGGACCGTCCATTGACTTCCATTGATTTTAGTAACTAGATTTATACCTAACCCAAACCCTTTTACTAACCTTAACCATTACTGATCTATAACTAACCCTAAGACTAACTAAAACTCTATTCACACCATACCTATAAACCTAACCCCTAACCCTAAAAGGGGGAGTCCCCCTCATGGGGACCAGGCTTCGGTCCCCACAAGAACCCTCGGACCCCAGAAAGATAGTAAAAGTCAGGAAACTGGTCCTCAGGAGGTCAGAAATACACACACACACACACACACACACACCCACAAGTGTGTTTTGTTATCCTTATGGGGACCGTCCATTGACTTCCATTGATTTTAGTAACTAGATTTATACCTAACCCAAACCCTTTTACTAACCTTAACCATTACTGATCTATAACTAACCCTAACACTAACTAAAACTCTATTCACACCATACCTATAAACCTAACCCCTAACCCTAAAAGGGGGAGTCCCCCTCATGGGGACCAGGCTTCGGTCCCCACAAGAACCCTCGGACCCCAGAAAGATAGTAAAAGTCAGGAAACTGGTCCTCAGGAGGTCAGAAATCACACACACACACATATATACATTACACATACATACATACATAGGTTTCAAACCTTTGGTTCTTTACTATATACACGTCATTCGAAAACACACATATATGTGTATTGATTTATATTTGTTTTAAAGAGTGTTTCCTGTTAGTTGCACAGGTCAACAAAACACTGTCTGCTCAGAGAAAGAGACAGAAAGCAAACAAGTTTCCTGGACTTGTGCCTCCAATGCCTGTGTTTGTTTACTGCCAGCAGCTGCAGGCAGCCCAGGTTTCAATGTGTTACAATTTAGAAGAAGCGAATCATTAAGAGAGCAAAGTGTCCTGTTCTCCTGACCTGGGCAGCACCTGCTGAGCCTACACTAACTCAGAGTGCCATGTTAAAGCAGTACTGAATAACTCTTTAAGCTACAATTTTGGAACTTGTCTAAGTGGATACTCACAGAAAAACATGTTCAGCTTCATATTAGACGTCACTCTCAACCCTCCGATGGCTTTACAATAAACTAAATAACCTCTGTAATTCGGGTCTCAGTCAGAAGTGGTGTTCTGGTGATTTATGCTGCCCTGAATTAAAATGCCGCTATTGTACGAAATGACAACTTATTTCACAATGAAATGTCATTCGAAGTTTATACAGTATTCTTGTTTATGGCGAGTCTGCCCTGTTAATTGTTTAAACATATTTTTATGATCCTTCCCAGAAATTTTCTATATAAAAGCCCTCTGGGTCCTTGGCGGCCGTTGTTGGGTCCTTCTCCTCTAGTGTGTCCAAACATTTGCCTATCGCTCTGACAATGCAAAGAAAGTAGAAATAACATAATTTTTAGTGTGCCTGTCCTGGGAGAATTTATTTGATAGGTAAAATGTATTTATGGAGAAATATAGAAACAAAAATGAACTATAAATCTGTTTATTGAAGTCAAGACTGTGGAATGGCACATAAGTGTAGCACATCTCAACAGGTAGCATATTTCTGCAGAACATCAGTTCCAGCAACGGCTGTCTGAGACATGGCTGCGGAGAGGATATTCAGTACTGCTTTACCTTCAAACTGAAACAGCAACATTTGTTGGCATTCGATTAGCCTTGTTTTGTGTATTTTGTTTCCTTTTTAACCTGAAATGTTTTTTTTAGAGATTTAAAAGATAAAATTTCAGGCATATTTTCTGTAAATAAACAGTTTCTGTAAATAGACAGATTTGAGCTCTGTAATCCCTTTGAATCAGTACAACTATCTAAACTACAGCACACTTGATAGTTAGCAACAGAAAATAACAGAAAGCCTAAAAGAGATCCTGAATTATGCATTTATGAAAAAACACAAGACTAAAAAATATATCTTTTTTAACTGATCCCTCAAATCTAAAAAGATAAATAAACATCTTTGTTGCTCTGAGTGTACAGTTCAAAGACCTTAAGTCAAAACCATATCAGTCGTACCAAAGTTGAATAAAATAACAAAGTGACAGCAAACTAATTTGCACAATTTCTGCATAAGAGCATTGCATCAGTCTTCCTTTAAAAACTAAGTTTATCCTTTCAACTGTTATGTTGATTCAAGATGCACGAACACCCTTAAGTTTTGAAGCTACAGCTTACCTAGCATGCAGGTCTGAATCTATAGAGCAGGGGTGTCCGGATCAGGCCTTAAAAATCACTATCCTAAAGCAGGGAAACATCTAAATTGTGCAAGATAGAGGCCCTTGAGGCTTGGACTTGGACACCCCTGCATGTGAAGTAATGTCATCAGGACTGTATATTATGCAATGATGGATGGCAACATGCCATATTTTTCATACAGCTACATGAATTTAGCATAGCATTAGTTCACACAGTTGTGTAGATATTATTCTTGAAAACCAGGGTTACATGACTGCACCATACTTGAGACTGAGTTCTGAAGCTTGAGCTCAGACAGTCAGTACGTTTACATGCACACCTAAATCGAGCTTTTGGCAGAAGTCGGACTAAGGATTAGCCCATTGGCGAAAGCCGTATCCCAGTTTACATGTCACTTCAAAAACTGAATTATTGAAAGAAGTGCGCTCACCGTTGCCACGGTAGGTGGCACCATGCGACCCTTCGCGGGGGCGTTCTTCTGGCTCGCATCAAACAAAAACAGTTGCGTTAGTGAAAAAATTTAAAATGTACTGATCTTCCAATTACGCTTGAGTAAGCCACCATCTTCGTCTTTGTTTACTGTTTTGCTGATAATTGCGCCGCCGCCGCCATCATTTCCTGAAGTTGCAGGCCAGATAGCTCGACTCAGTAGCCGGAGCAGAGAAATTCAAATTTGAATCGTATTATCTGGGTAGCTTAGTCGGACTATTTAACGTCCAGTTCGGTTTGATTTCAGTCCGACTAAGGCAATAATTCGAATTTCCCTGGCTGTATGTAAACATAGTGAGTGAGTCATCAGGCCTGTGACTCAAGTGGTCACCCTGCCATGAGATCATGAAACAGGGAACTCAAATTTTAGGATGAAGGGAATAGGGGTCATGGTGAGAAACATTAAGAGGGTAGCCAAGTACATACAATGGGAGATCTAGCCCCAAATGGAAGTCTACATGGGAGCCCCCAGGAGAGCACTCCTCCAGTTCAACCATAGACCATCCGTAAATTGGATTTATTTTGATTTCAGAAACCAAACACTACCCTGTCTGAACAGAAAAGGCAACTGTACTTGTCAGGCTACTGCTTAGTCTGCAGTGTTGGTCAGGAACAACTATCCACCAAACACATAAACTTACTTCCTGTCTGCACCAGACAGTCTTAGGTGTGAAGTGAATGTATTTGCTTATGAAATGTACAAATCTTTCAAAAAGCTTGTGAGTCACAGAGGCCTGTGTAGTAATTAGGAGTAAAATTAAGTAAAAGTGTGTGTTTGCACACAGACCATCAACAAAAAGTGTACTGTTGGCTTTCAGCTGTTACATTATGGGACAGCAGGAGTGAGAATGTGTTTGCATGTGTGCAATAGAAATGGGCCAGTAGAAACAACCCACAAAGGGGCCCCCTCAGCTGTGTCGGCAAACAGGAAACTGAAGTTCAGCCTCACACTTTCACATGGCTCCATCTGTTTCTTTTGCACTCGCTCGCAGTTTTCTTCTTATCTGAAATCTTTTAGCTGCCTTTTGTTTATTTTTGTGTTATAAAATAACCTCAACAATTTATTCAGTCCTTTTCCTGACAGCCCACCTTCTGCTGCTCTGTCCTCCTCTGATATTGGGGTCAGCCTCTCTGTTGGACCACACAGGAGTTGGTACAGTTTTAATGCTTAAGGTGTTCCTGAGAATCTCTTGTGCATAGATGCATGTTTATTCATCTCCCACAGTTGCCCTCTCCTTCTAATTAGGTCTTAGTGATAGGTGAATAAATAACTCATTGCGTAAAAAAAGGGATTTTTTTCCTTTGTTTTTCTGTTTTCTGCCATTAATGCTTCCAAATGCAACAGTCATGCTAATTGTGGTAATTAAATTTTTCATTTATAATAATCTCTAATGTTAAAATTCTGTCACCACAAACTGAATTAATCTTCTGAAACTAGTAGCTCTTTTAACAACCGATGAGTGAAGAAAATATCTTTTCAGGAGACAGTGTTTACTAGTGTTGTCACAATATTAAAATTTCAAATTCGATTTGATACTGAAAAAAAAAAACTTGATACTCGATTTCGAATTCAATACTAAGGTGATTTAAAAAACACAAATTTATTGAACAAGTAGATACAATGAATACCATTCCTTTTTATCTAGCTACAGTACCTTAATTTATAGTGCAAAAATGTAAACAGTTGTTAAATATAAACAATTTTGCTTAAACTTTTCAAGTAACAGCAATGTTTTTAAAAGTGCACACAAAAATCTGGTGAAAGATAACAGAACTACACCACAGCTTTTAGTGACTACCATTATCGCATCTCCTGTCCTGTCGCTCTCTTTTTCTTTTTCACACACACCCACCCCATCAAGCGTCCCACTTCCTTTACCTGTCCACCCTCCCTCACTCACAGACTCACTCAAAACAGAGTCGCTACATTTACAAATAACTGCCAGGATTCATCATTGACAAAAAAACCTGCAGCAAACATTTTCCAGCTGTAAATAAACAAACAACTGATCTGTCTGATATTAATCCGTGGCAATTGACCTTTTGCCGACCCTCCCCAAAAATGGCTATAGTCCAATCACACATCATAGCAACCATTACTATGTGAGTAGTTCCTGCAAACACTGACTCCAAGCAAGACAGTCCCATGTTATTTGTATACGTTACGTTTGGATGAGGTTAATTTATCTTCCATTTTGGCTGATCCCGCTTTTTTCCGGCTACGTGCTGTGACGTCTTACGTCACTACGATGAGACGCTCTGATTGGTTGACATGCCGCTTCAAGAGCGTTATGAACGTCAAAAGTTCAGCTAGCTGAACTTTGAGCTTTTCTAGCTTTTCAAGCGTCAACACCTGAAATGCTAGAAAAGCTTGAAAAGTTGCTGCTCATAATGCTCACAAAGCGCCGCAGAGCCATTGACGTCTGTCTGCCGCCCGTCCACCATAGACTTTACATATATACTTGCCGCTTATGAAGTTGATGGTTGGGCCGGTGTGAACACAACATTATTAGTCTTGTATTGGCACCTGGCTTCCATTTTAAGGTCAGGTAGTTCAGACCACCTGGCTATAGCTAATTTTCCCACTAAAAGGTATTTTAGTTTAACAAAAGCTTCATATATATACAGTGGGGCAAAAAAGTATTTAGTCAGCCACCAATTGTGTAAGTTCTCCCACTTAAAAAGATCAGAGAGGCCTGTAATTTTCATCATAGGTATACCTCAACTTTGAGAGACAAAATGAGGAAAAAAAAATCCAGAAAATCACATTGTCTGATTTTTAAAGAATTTATTTGCAAATTATGGTGGAAAATAAGTATTTGGTCAATAACAAAAGTTAATCTCAATACTTTGTTATATAGCCTTTGTTGGCAATGACAGAGGTCAAACGTTTTCTGTAAGTCTTCACAAGGTTTTCACACACTGTTGCTGGTATTTTGGCCCATTCCTCCATGCAGATCTCCTCTAGAGCAGTGATGTTTTGGGGCTGACGCTGGGCAACATGGACTTTCAACTCCCTCCAGAGATTTTCTATGGGGTTGAGATCTGGAGACTGGCTAGGCCACTCCAGGACCTTGAAATGCTTCTTACGAAGCCACTCCTTCGTTGCCCGGGCGGTGTGTTTGGGATCATTGTCATGCTGAAAGACCCAGCCACGTCTCATTTTCAATGCCCTTGCTGATGGAAGGAGGTTTTCACTCAAAATCTTACGATACATGGCCCCATTCATTCTTTCCTTTACACGGATCAGTCGTCCTGGTCCCCTTGCAGAAAAACAGCCCCAAAGCATGATGTTTCCACCCCCATGCTTTACAGTAGGTATGGTGTTCTTTGGATCCAACTCAGCATTCTTTCCCCTCCAAACACGACAAGTTGAGTTTCTACCAAAAAGTTCTATTTTGGTTTCATCTGACCATATGATGTTCTCCCAATCCTCTTCTGGATCATCCAAATGCTCTCTAGCAAACCGCAGACGGGCCTGGACGTGTCCTGGCTTCAGCAGGGGGACACGTCTGGCACTGCAGGATTTGAGTCCCTGGCGGCGTAGTGTGTTACTGATGGTAGCCTTTGTTACTTTGGTCCCAGCTCTCTGCAGGTCATTCACTAGGTCCCTCCGTGTGGTTCTGGGATTTTTGCTCACCGTTCTTGTGATCATTTTGACCCCACGGGGTGAGATCTTGCGTGGAGCCCCAGATCGAGGGAGATTATCAGTGGTCTTGTATGTCTTCCATTTTCTAATAATTGCTCCCACAGTTGATTTCTTCACACCAAGCTGCTTACCTATTGCAGATGCAGTCTTCCCAGCCTGGTGAAGGTCTACAATTTTGTTTCTGGTGTCCTTTGACAGCTCTTTGGTCTTGGCCATAGTGGAGTTTGGAGCGTGACTGTTTGAGGTTGTGGACAGGTGTCTTTTATACTGATAACGAGTTCACACAGGTGCCATTAATACAGGTAACGAGTGGAGGACCGAGGAGCCTCTTAAAGAAGTTACAGGTCTGTGAAAGCCAGAAATCTTACTTGTTTGTAGGTGACCAAATACTTATTTTCCACCATAATTTGCAAATAAATTCTTTAAAAATCAGACAATGTGATTTTCTGGATTGTTTTTCCTCATTTTGTCTCTCATAGTTGAGGTATACCTATGATGAAAATTACAGGCCTCTCTGAGCTTTTTAAGTGGGAGAACTTACACAATTGGTGGCTGACTAAATACTTTTTTGCCCCACTGTATATATATATATATATTCCGGAATAGCGCTACAACTGGTGGCAGCTTGTTGGAGCAGCTCTGTGACATTGCTAGCATTTTTTGTTCTTTGAGTGTTTCTTGCTGTTTATTTCTTCTGGAATATTATATCTGAGATACTTTTTTATTCTGATTTGGGTGCTGTGCTGAGAGGTTGTTTTGCATAATTTTTACTTTTTTGCCACTTGTTATGATGTGTAACCATGGCAACGAGAGGTTTGTTTACAGGAAAGAGCAGTTAATGGACATTTCTAAGGCTTAAATAATCTTCAAATGAAAACCCCTGATCCTCGATGAGCTAAAAAGAAGAAGACGTGGATGCAGGGCAGGAGCAAAGCGAAGAGAGAGAAGGAGGAAGTTTAAACCTTCACTTCCATCAGTCATATTGACAAATGTGAGATCTCTTGCTAACAAAATGGATGAACTTGAAACTCTGTTGAAGACCCAGCCAGAATATCGGGAATGCAGCATCATATGTTTTACTGAGACATGGCTAAAGGAACATATCCCGGACTCCAGTGTGTCTCTGCCTGGCTTTCCAACAATATGAGCAGACAGAGATTTGAAGAGGAGCGGCAAAAAAAAAAAAAGGAGGTGGGATCACTGTTTTATTTAACAAAAAATGGTGTCATCCTGGACATGCTGTTGTGAAATATCGTCTCCGCAGTCCAGACATTGAACCTTTGGCTGTTGGTTTTATCCATATTACCTACCGATGGAGTCCATCAGTGTAGCAGTTTACATTCCACCATCAGCTAATGCCAAGTTTGCATGTGACACCATTGGCTCAACTGTTGCTAAGCTACAAACACAGCACCCAAATGCATTTATGGCAATATCTGGAGACTTTAATCATGCCTCTCTCTCTTCTACACTGCCAAAGCTTCAACAGTTTGTCAGCTGCTCAACCAGAGAAAACAAAACAATGGACTTGTTCTATGCAAATATCAGGGAAGCATATAGTTCCTTTGCTCGTCCTGCTCTTGGCAAGGCAGAACGTAATCTTGTTTTCTCGGCTAAGTATACATAACCATTGTCCAGAGGCAACCTGTGATCAAAAGAACTGTGAGGAGGTAGTCACAGGACGCTGAAGAAAACATTCAAGGATGTTTTGAGGCTACAGACTGGGATGCACCCTGTGAGCCACATGGAGAGGACATCTATGCTATGACTGAGTGTGTGACTGATTATTTAAACTTCTGTGTGGACAAAATAATTCCCACCAGAACAGTGAAGTGCTTCCCTAATAACAAACCCTGGATCACAAGAGACCTGAAAGAACTGCTTAACAAGAAAAAGTTTGTGAGACTGAAGAGTTGTACGTCTGACCAGGTGATCAGCAGTATAGGAGCACCACAGGGGACTGTACTCTCACCATTCCTTTTCACTCTGTACACCTCAGACTTTCAGTACAGGTCAGAGTCCTGCCATCTACAAAAATACTCTGATGACTCTGCAGTTGTTGGTTGGATCAGAGATGGACGAGAGACTGAGTACAGAGAACTGGTGGACCACTTTGTGTCCTGGTGTTCGAACAATCATCTCATCTTGAATCTGAACAAGACAAAAGAGATGATTGTGGATTTTAGGAAGAGCAGCAACATGCCAACACCCATTTCCATGATGGGAGAAGTGGAGGCGATGGAGGAGTATAAATACCTGAGTGTTCACCTGGACAACAGACTGAACTGGAGACACAACTATGATGCTGTTTTTAGGAAGGGACAGAGCAGACTGTACTTCCTCGGAAAGCTTAGATCCTTCAACGTTTGCAGCAAGATGTTGAAGATCTTTTATAAATCTGTTGTGGAGAGTGTGATCACAACTGCAGTCACCTGTTGGGGGAGCAGTATCAGAGCAAGTGACATGAAGAGGTTAAACAGATTGATAAGGAGGGCTGGTTCTGTTCTGGGGACTGATCTGGAGTCCCTTGAGTTGATTGTCCAAAGGAGGATGGTTCGGAAAATGAAAATCATCATGAAAAACCCTCATTATCCTCTTCGAAAAACAGTAACTCTACAACAGAGTGTCTTCAGTCAAAGGCTTCTTCAGATCTGCTGCTGCACAGACCGGTACAAGAGATCCTTCTTGCCCAAAGCTACCTTCTACAATGGCTCCCTGAAGAAGAACTGAGCTACAACAACACTTAATTTCCCTTCGGGGATTAATAAAGTATTTTTGATTTGATTTGATATTCACACACGGCAGTAAACTGAGATCACACTAAGCCTCCTCAGAATTATCAAGTTCTATTCAACAAAAAAGAAAAAATACACAATTTTTCACCTTCACATGTTTTTTGTTCAAAAACCTACCACAAATTTGCAGCAGATAAACCTGACTGAGCATCATTTTGACTGCATAAAAGAACCACGTGCTACGGCAAACTCAGCAAGAGATTTGGACACAAAAATGAAAGACTCAAAATGTTTCCTAAACAGATACACAACAGATAACTAAAGTTCAATACAAGCAGCCACAACTCACCTTTGGTTATCTGTTCTGTGGCCTGAAAGAAAAAGAAAAAAACTAATTTAATCTCAAGAATATCTTACAATAACACAATAAATATATGTCAAAGTTTTTCATGCATGTACAGTAAGATTTTGTATAGAAATGTTTTTGTCTTGGTTCTCAGGGCCCACAATTACATAGCAGCAATGAACAAAGCCAATTGGAACAAAACGATCAATGAAAGATTTCTTTTTGTCTCTTTTATAGCTTGATGGAGTGAGAAGGTTTATCAGACTGTCAGCTGGAAAATAGATTTTCCACTGAAGGATAAAGTGAAAACTGGGTAGGGTTAAGTCATCTGCTCAAACAAACTGCACCAGTGAAGCCTGTGCAGCTGATTGAAATAAAGAATTAAACCTAAATCAAATCTGATGATTATTTTATTAGGCACCACGAGAGTCTCCCAGATTCAATGTCTCTAGAGGCATTCGACAAGGTTGCCCGGCTTCGCCTTACCTCTTTCTGCTGGTAGCCCAGCTTCTGTCTGATCATATTAAATGAAGTGAAATAAACGGCATCAATATATTAGGTAGAGAGCTTATTATATCTCAACGGGCGGACAATACCACCCTCTTTCTTAGAGATGAAAATAAAGTCTCTGTTGCTATAAATACTATGGAAACATTTTCCATGGCTTCTGGCTTAAGGCTGAATACCAAAAAATGTGAAATCATATCCATTAAGGACTGCACAAAATCTTCCATTTGTAGTATTCCAGTTAAAAATGAACTTGTTCACTTAGGTATCATAATTACCAAGCACCAACAAAAAAGGGCTTCATATAACTTCGACCCTATTATTCAAAGAACTAAAAAAAAGCTGAACCAATGGCTGTTATGGGATCTCTCCCTCAGAGGCAGAACCCTACTGTCTAAGGCAGAAGGTTTATCACGGTTAACTTACCCAGCACTATCTCTATACAGTGGGGCAAAAAAGTATTTAGTCAGCCACCAATTGTGTAAGTTCTCCCACTTAAAAAGATCAGAGAGGCCTGTAATTTTCATCATAGGTATACCTCAACTATGAGAGACAAAATGAGGAAAAAAAATCCAGAAAATCACATTGTCTGATTTTTAAAGAATTTATTTGCAAATTATGGTGGAAAATAAGTATTTGGTCAATAACAAAAGTTAATCTCAATACTTTGTTATATAGCCTTTGTTGGCAATGACAGAGGTCAAACGTTTTCTGTAAGTCTTCACAAGGTTTTCACATACTGTTGCTGGTATTTTGGCCCATTCCTCCATGCAGATCTCCTCTAGAGCAGTGATGTTTTGGAGCTGACGCTGGGCAACACGGACTTTCAACTCCCTCCAGAGATTTTCTATGGGGTTGAGATCTGGAGACTGGCGAGGCCACTCCAGGACCTTGAAATGCTTCTTACGAAGCCACTCCTTCGTTGCCCGGGCGGTGTGTTTGTCATGCTGAAAGACCCAGCCACGTCTCATTTTCAATGCCCTTGCTGATGGAAGGAGGTTTTCACTCAAAATCTTACGATACATGGCCCCATTCATTCTTTCCTTTACACGGATCAGTCGTCCTGGTCCCCTTGCAGAAAAACAGCCCCAAAGCATGATGTTTCCACCCCCATGCTTTACAGTAGGTATGGTGTTCTTTGGATCCAACTCAGCATTCTTTCCTCTCCAAACACGACAAGTTGAGTTTCTACCAAAAAGTTCTATTTTGGTTTCATCTGACCATATGATGTTCTCCCAATCCTCTTCTGGATCATCCAAATGCTCTCTAGCAAACCGCAGACGGGCCTGGACGTGTCCTGGCTTCAGCAGGGGGAGACGTCTGGCACTGCAGGATTTGAGTCCCTGGCGGCGTAGTGTGTTACTGATGGTAGCTTTTGTTACTTTGGTCCCAGCTCTCTGCAGGTCATTCACTAGGTCCCTCCGTGTGGTTCTGGGATTTTTGCTCACCGTTCTTGTGATCATTTTGACCCCACGGGGTGAGATCTTGCGTGGAGCCCCAGATCGAGGGAGATTATCAGTGGTCTTGTATGTCTTCCATTTTCTAATAATTGCTCCCACAGTTGATTTCTTCACACCAAGCTGCTTACCTATTGCAGATTCAGTCTTCCCAGCCTGGTGAAGGTCTACAATTTTGTTTCTGGTGTCCTTTGACAGCTCTTTGGTCTTGGCCATAGTGGAGTTTGGAGCGTGACTGTTTGAGGTTGTGGACAGGTGTCTTTTATACTGATAACGAGTTCACACAGGTGCCATTAATACAGGTAACGAGTGGAGGACCGAGGAGCCTCTTAAAGAAGTTGCAGGTCTGTGAAAGCCAGAAATCTTACTTGTTTGTAGGTGACCAAATACTTATTTTCCACCATAATTTGCAAATAAATTCTTTAAAAATCAGACAATGTGATTTTCTGGATTTTTTTTTCCTCATTTTGTCTCTCATAGTTGAGGTATACCTATGATGACAATTACAGGCCTCTCTGATCTTTTTAAGTGGGAGAACTTACACAATTGGTGGCTGACTAAATACTTTTTTGCCCCACTGTGTATATATATATAAAACAGACCTTTCAATCTGTCTATATCAAAATTCGTCTGGTTCCGTCAGGCTTCGGCAGCAGCTCGTTCATATTCATTATTCGACTTTGCTGGACTCAGAATGGCTAACAAATTAGCCTATGAGAGCAAAGCATACTGTTTCCTGCCCCCAGTGTTAATTTTGGCAAGAAATTTTGATTTAGTTTTAGTCATAGTCTTTAGTCACAATTTTAGTCACTAAACTAGTTTTAATTGTAGTCTAATTTTAGTCGACGAAAATATGTGGCAGTTTTAGTCGACTTTTCTGAAGTATTTAAACAACTGCAATATAGTATGGACATTTTCTTACCATTCCACACTTCATCTGGCGTCATCCCGGGAGCATCTCAAACAACTACGGAAGCCTCTGCTCACCGCTCAATAAGCCAAGCTCTGAGTGGTTCTTTTCACAGTAGCCCCAGCTGTTAGCTTTTTGACTGATTCCTCTCTGCATCTCTGATTGGATTTCGCTGTCTATTTTCGTGTCGTCTTTTATTTGTCAACGAAAATCAACATCATTTTAGTCATAATAATCGTCTCAAATAGGGCCATCAATTTTAGTTTTCGTTTCGTTTTCGTCTGCAAAAATATATTCGTGTCTAAAATTATGACGAAACATCTTAGTCAACAAAATTAACACTGCCTGCCCCCCTGCGCATGGCAACAGCGGACGTAGTCTCTTCCTGTTTGTTACGTCTTATGCTACAGCCTTTAGCCAGCAGCATGCTAGGAGTGGTTTCAACTGCGGGAACTGCCGAATACTAATGAACAAAGGAGTTGTTACGAAACAAGTACCAGCCGTTCGAACTCGGGTGTTATCTCCACCTGTGTAGTTTGAGGGTTAAAAACTGAAAGAGAAGTTGTTGACCTGTTTTCACACACCCTCTAAGAACACTCGTGGTAGCCTGACCAATCAGATCCTACTGCATTATGTTCAAATGCAGAAGGGTCTGACACCGGAGCCTCACACAGTAATTTCCACGTCAAATTTTAGGACAGACCAATTACATATCACCTTTGTTGCGCGTCATCCTGAAAACACGGAACTAGTGTTTTCCACCCAGAGCACAACATTCAACATGGCAGACTCGGCTGTGGAAATCTTTTCTCCTCCATTAACCATGGCTCTGTAGGTACCATTACGGCTCCGCTCGCTAAACCTCTTGTTTTCGTTCCACCTTGTGTGTATCCGCTTTAGTGTCACTTCCGGGTTTCTATGATTGGTTCTCTCTCCACTGGCTAAGCCTGCCTTCGAAATTGAGAGACAGCGGTTCAGCTCCAGGCCCTCACGTCTTTGTAAAGTATTCTGTCAAAGACTTGGGCCAGGTTGATCAGGTAACACCCGTGGAGCTACAATATTCAACAGAAACCTTAGGAAAATGTTTTTAATGGAATGGCCTCTTTAATGTAAAAAAACCCCACTAATATGTCAATTAACTAGTGATTCTAGATTGACCTTAGGTGACCCAGACCAAGTTTACCTTTCTCTGTGCAGCTTCTTTTCTTTTCTTTTTCTTATCTTCCATCAAACAGTTTTCTTCTCTTGTATTTTGCTTCTTTTCACAGCTGAAACATAAAATGACAAAGAAGGATGAGTATCTATTCCTAAGCACCTGCTTGAGTCTCTCAATATTCAAGCACCTGAGAAAACATAATTTATTTAGCTACACAGTTCAAATTTTTTTCAAGGCGAATATGTGTGTGAATAGAAAGCATTATTACATATTTGTGCATGTGTGGTAACAACCACTCAACAGAAGAATGCCAGCAGATTTTGCATTCTGCTCTTCAACTGGATTTTTCTTCATCTTTTTTTTTTAAACAAAAAGTTGTTTTAAAAAGTGTTGAATGTGTGTCTTTGTGAATGTATTTTATTTTAGTTTTGGAAATGATTAAAAAAGCCTCAAAAGCCCATTACAGTAAGACCCCTTGAGATGATGTACCCCATGTTAAGTCTGCACAGCCAACCTGGGATGTGTACATTGAAAACACACAACTCATGACACAACTCTCAATTGTTGACAAAGTCTGGAAATGTTGATGCACCGTTCATTCTAAATAAGCAGCCCCGAGGATGAAAGGTGCTCCAGCCATGACACACTTCAGCTGAAATACATTGGACAATGTGTCATTATTTCATTTGGGAAGGCATCCAGATGGAAGCTACCGTACAGACAAGGCTGTACATCTATGGTAAAAGTAAACATTTATAAAAAAAAACAAACACATTTATTATTATCTTAATCCCCAAATGTGACACTGTTCATTAAACCATTAGCCTTGTTTCCTGCCAAAACTATGCTGCAGCAGACGACAGCAAAGTGTGGCACTGCCTGGCAACAAGCGCTCCCAGCGGGCCCACTGAGCAGTGAGGTGGAGATAGACAGTGCCCTTATCCAATCACTGAAATTGGGAGAACAGTGCTTCGGTACAAATCTGATCGTTCAATTACAAGAGCTGAAAAATGTTGTGTTTATGTCCCTGCTCTGTTTCCTGACCCATGTTTTCTTATCCTCTATAATCGTTTTCAGACAGACATTCAGGAATATTTGCGGCCAGTTCGATCGGGTCTTTAACCAGAGTTGTATTTTTAGACGCCACTTTTTTTCAGAGCATTGCCTTTTGGCTGCGTTCAAACAGTAAGGAAATTCGGGGGGGAGGGGAGCTGCAGCCAGGTGTGTACTTGGAACTACTCATGGTGCTTGTCTCAGGTTTCACCTGCTCATCACTTATCATTTGCCTTTGATCCTCGTTCAGAGGCTGATCCAAACTCACCGCCGTCCACTCCAGCTTCTCCACTCTACTCACTCACCGTCAGTGTCCAGCGTGGTACACCTTCGCGCCGAGCAGCGTGAGTTTACTTCGGGATGATGAGCAGGCTCAGTGGACGGTAGTGAGATTGGATCAGTCTAAACGAGGATCAAAGGCAAATTATCTGAGATCTGGAGCTCTGGTTGGAACGTTGGAACATGACTGAGTGTTTTGGTTCGTGTTTTGGCCAGGGTGGAAATTGCATGTTCTTATACACGTGAGATACGTCATCAATGTGTGTTTTCAGCGTTCCCTGTTTCCCCACCGCCCCACACCCCTCCCGCTTTCCCGGGACAACCCCTGTCTGTCAGAATACAAACACTGCACCACGTAAAGTCGGCTCTTATTGCTAGGTCCCCAACAGGATAAGTCCCGGACCAGATTATGCGGGCCGACACCGCAACGGCGCTTTCAGACAGAAAAGCGCAACAGACGAAACCGGGAACATTACCTCTTTTCATGGCCTGTCTGAAAGGGGCTTATGGCAGACATATCCTAAATCAGTGTGTTCGCATACTGAATGTGTAGCAAAAATCACAAAGAATATGAGAAACAACATTCCAAGTCCAATATGTAATGAATAAGAAAAGGGCAAATGTGTTTTTGTATCTTTAGTGTCCAAAACAGAAAAAAGAATCTGTGTAAAAATTAAAAAGGGCATTTCACAAAAATTTCATGACTTTGTGGTTATTTCTGAAGTATTAACCTGTATTATGAAACATTTCCAAAAAACGTTAGGTAACAGTGATTTACAGACCTTTCAGTCTATCTGCGTGAAGATTCAGCTGGCTTCGGGCTGCAATTCATTAATATCCATTATTCAAATTTGCTGGACTCAGACTGGCTAACAAACTAGCCTATGAGAGCAAGGCATACTGTTTCCTGCCCCGCTGCACATGGCAACAGCGCACCGAGTCTCTTCTGGTTTGCTACGTGTTTATGCTAACAGCTTTTAGCCAGCTAGGCGTGGTCTCAACTGCGGGAGCTGATGAATACGAATGAGCAAAGGAGTTGTGACAAAACAAATACAGGTTGTTCAAACTCGGGTGTTATCTACCTGCGAAGTTTGAGAGATAAAAACTGAAAGAGAACCTGTTGACCGATTTTCACACCCACTATGAAGGTAAGACCACCTGTGGAGCTAAAATATTCAACATAAACCTCACAAAAAACGTTTTTAATGGAATGGCCTCTTGAATCACAATGGGAACAAACTAAGTGAAGTATCATTCACCAGTAGGGAGCAGCGGGAGGTTCAAAAGTACGGTAAGAGCAAAGATTGACAACAAGCCACATGAACACACTGCAGTTTAATGTCCACGGATGAAATATTTTTTTACAGGTGCTTAAGATGCCAAACAGGTTGGTGCGTCATCCAGACAGGCACGATCTTCAGATCTGAAGGGGTGGAGGTCACCAAAAATGAATGAGAATGGGACAATTTTATTCCCTTATCAACCAGGCCCTCACGTCTTTGACAGAATACTTTACAAAGACGTGAGGGCCTGGAGCTGAACCGCTGTCTCTCAATTTCGAAGGCGGGTTTAGCCAGTTGAGAGGCGGAACAAAAACAAGAGGTTTAGCGAGCAGAGCAGTAATGGTAGCTACAGAGCCATGTTTAATGGAGGAGAAAAGACGAATATTAATGACAGTTGTCGCTTTTGTGTCAAAAACATGTGAATACGAGGTGTCATTGCACACTCGGTTCAGGTACAGTGGGGCAAAGAAGTATTTAGTCAGCCACCAATTGTGTAAGTTCTCCCACTTAAAAAGATCAGAGAGGCCTGTAATTTTCATCATAGGTATACCTCAACTATGAGAGACAAAATGAGGAAAAAAAAATCCAGAAAATCACATTGTCTGATTTTTAAAGAATTTATTTGCAAATTATGGTGGAAAATAAGTATTTGGTCACCTACAAACAAGTAAGATTTCTGGCTTTCACAGACCTGTAACTTCTTTAAGAGGCTCCTCGGTCCTCCACTCGTTACCTGTATTAATGGCACCTGTGTGAACTCGTTATCAGTATAAAAGACACCTGTCCACAACCTCAAACAGTCACGCTCCAAACTCCACTATGGCCAAGACTAAAGAGCTGTCAAAGGACACCAGAAACAAAATTGTAGACCTTCACCAGGCTGGGAAGACTGAATCTGCAATAGGTAAGCAGCTTGGTGTGAAGAAATCAACTGTGGGAGCAATTATTAGAAAATGGAAGACATACAAGACCACTGATAATCTCCCTCGATCTGGGGCTCCACGCAAGATCTCACCCCGTGGGGTCAAAATGATCACAAGAACGGTGAGCAAAAATCCCAGAACCACACGGAGGGACCTAGTGAATGACCTGCAGAGAGCTGGGACCAAAGTAACAAAGGCTACCATCAGTAACACACTACGCCGCCAGGGACTCAAATCCTGCAGTGCCAGACGTGTCCCCCTGCTGAAGCCAGGACACGTCCAGGCCCGTCTGCGGTTTGCTAGAGAGCATTTGGATGATCCAGAAGAGGATTGGGAGAACATCATATGGTCAGATGAAACCAAAATAGAACTTTTTGGTAGAAACTCAACTTGTCGTGTTTGGAGGGGAAAGAATGCTGAGTTGGATCCAAAGAACACCATACCTACTGTAAAGCATGGGGGTGGAAACATTATGCTTTGGGGCTGTTTTTCTGCAAGGGGACCAGGACGACTGATCCGTGTAAAGGAAAGAATGAATGGGGCCATGTATCGTAAGATTTTGAGTGAAAACCTCCTTCCATCAGCAAGGGCATTGAAAATGAGACGTGGCTGGGTCTTTCAGCATGACAATGATCCCAAACACACCGCCCGGGCAACGAAGGAGTGGCTTCGTAAGAAGCATTTCAAGGTCCTGGAGTGGCCTAGCCAGTCTCCAGATCTCAACCCCATAGAAAATCTCTGGAGGGAGTTGAAAGTCCGTGTTGCCCAGCGTCAGCCCCAAAACATCACTGCTCTAGAGGAGATCTGCATGGAGGAATGGGCCAAAATACCAGCAACAGTGTGTGAAAACCTTGTGAAGACTTACAGAAAACGTTTGACCTCTGTCATTGCCAACAAAGGCTATATAACAAAGTATTGAGATTAACTTTTGTTATTGACCAAATACTTATTTTCCACCATAATTTGCAAATAAATTCTTTAAAAATCAGACAATGTGATTTTCTGGATTTTTTTTCCTCATTTTGTCTCTCATAGTTGAGGTATACCTATGATGAAAATTACAGGCCTCTCTGATCTTTTTAAGTGGGAGAACTTACACAATTGGTGGCTGACTAAATACTTTTTTGCCCCACTGTATATATATATATATATATATATATATATATATATATATATATATATATATG
>SSNP01000039.1:4112201-4127201 GCA_006937955.1 Pachypanchax playfairii | reverse complement strand
AAAGCAGATTTCAGATTCAAAGATTCTGAATGAGATTCATGAACAGACCTTGTGGACAGATCACCTGCTGTCAGGTAGCTGCAGTGAACTACTGTGGACCAAAACACAAGCCATGTGGAACTCCACGTGTTAAAGGAACATCACACAGACCAGAACAGAACCAGGAAACTAAACAAGCCAACAGCTGCAACACAAGGACTCATTTATCACAGCTGAGCTTGTTAAATAATTCATTCATTAATCAACAAACACTTACTGAAGTCACTGTTTGAACTTTTAGGTTTCCATGACAACTGCAGGCTCGACCTGTCACAGAAGACTGAAGTTATAAAACGGGAAAATGAAAGTTTTTGATTCTGATTGTTTGATTTCTGGAGTATTTGCTGTATTTTCAGTGAGAAACAAGGTGTTTAAGTTCCGGGTCACCATCTGTCCATCTGTCCTCTTCTTCTGGGGTCTCTGGTCTTTACTGCTGCAGACATGAGGTCAGTCTGGACTCTGGTTCCCATCATGTTCTGGTTTCAGACTGCAGTGGGAGGAGATGTTAATACTGTACATAACGCAGGACGAGGCAGGAAGAAGAATATTTATTCTTTCGTTTGTTTTCAGTGTCAAACAGAGAGACAATCATGACAAGATTTAAACGATCCACTATCAGAACCACAATGAGTCCAGTCCGGCTGACACGTGGTTCTGGGCTGCTCTAACTCTTAATGTGTTGTTGTGGTTTGGACTGGACCCTGTTCATGTATGACTCTGGTGCTGGTAAGAACATTATTGTAATGAAAACTTTTATTTATGATGTTTGATTCAAAGAATAAATAAAAATCATACACACACAGGAGCCTGTGACCTCTGTGTGACCTCTGTGTGACCTCTGTGTGACCTCTCTGATCCCAGCCAATCAGATCACTGAACTCTGACCCACTGCAGTTGTTCAGGTTTGGTTCTGGTTCTGGTGACACATGCCTCCCTCTGCTTCTTGAAGGTGTTGATGATCAATAAAACCTCCCTGACAGGATCAGATCTGGGACCAGAGCCAATCAGGATCTGGTTCAGCTACAGAATCGACTGGGAATCAAACCCCACGTCAGCGATTTGCAAACGTACGAGCACCCTGAACTAAACACATGCCGGAGTTTGATGTGATAGACCAACACGCAGTTCTACATGTTCAGCAGGTCCTGAAGACTGGAACTGAGAAACATGGACCCAGGTGGTCCTGAAAACAAAGTGGACTTCACTGATAAATGCCAGCCATTCTGTGAAAAACCTGATCTGGAGAGACACACCATCCCACTCTGGAGTGCAGCTCTCCTAACTGGTTGAATTTATTACAGGGTCCAGACCAGGGATGAGTCCAGACCAGGGATGAGTCTAAACCAGGGTCAAGTCCAGACCAGGGATGAGTCTAAACCAGGGTCAAGTCCAGACCAGGGATGAGTCTAAACCAGGGTCAAGTCCAGACCAGGGATGAGTCTAAACCAGGGATGAGTCTAAACCAGGGTCAAGTCCAGACCAGGGATGAGTCTAAACCAGGGACGAGTCTAGACCAGGGATGAGTCTAAACCAGGGTCAAGTCCAGACCAGGGATGAGTCTAAACCAGGGATGAGTCTAAACCAGGGACAAGTCCAGACCAGGGATGAGTCTAAACCAGGGTCAAGTCTAACCAGGGATGAGTCTAAACCAGGGACGAGTCCAGACCAGGGATGAGTCTAAACCAGGGTCAAGTCCAGACCAGGATCAAGTCCAGACCAGGGTCAAGTCCAGACCAGGGATGAGTCTAAACCAGGGTCAAGTCCAGACCAGGGATGAGTCTAAACCAGGGATGAGTCCAAACCAGGGATGAGTCTAGACCAGGGATGAGTCTAGACCAGGGTCGAGTCCAGACCAGGGATGAGTCTAAACCAGGGTCAAGTCCAGACCAGGGATGAGTCTAAACCAGGGTCAAGTCCAGACCAGGGATGAGTCTAAACCAGGGACGAGTCCAGACCAGGGATGAGTCTAAACCAGGGTCAAGTCCAGACCAGGGATGAGTCTAAACCAGGGATGAGTCTAGACCAGGGGCAAGTCCAGACCAGGGACGAGTCTAGACCAGGGTCAAGTCCAGACCAGGGTCGAGTCCAGACCAGGGATGAGTCTAAACCAGGGATGAGTCTAAACCAGGGTCAAGTCCAGACCAGGGATGAGTCTAAACCAGGGTCAAGTCCAGACCAGGGATGAGTCTAAACCAGGGTCAAGTCCAGACCAGGGATGAGTCTAAACCAGGGACGAGTCCAGACCAGGGATGAGTCTAAACCAGGGATGAGTCTAAACCAGGGTCAAGTCCAGACCAGTGTGAAGTCCAGACCAGGGATGAGTCTAAACCAGGGTCAAGTCCAGACCAGGGATGAGTCTAAACCAGGGTCAAGTCCAGACCAGGGATGAGTCTAAACCAGGGATGAGTCTAAACCAGGGTCAAGTCCAGACCAGGGATGAGTCTAAACCAGGGACGAGTCCAGACCAGGGATGAGTCTAAACCAGGGACGAGTCCAGACCAGGGATGAGTCTAAACCAGGGATGAGTCTAAACCAGGGTCAAGTCCAGACCAGGGTCAAGTCCAGACCAGGGATGAGTCTAAACCAGGGTCAAGTCCAGACCAGGGATGAGTCTAAACCAGGGTCAAGTCCAGACCAGGGATGAGTCTAAACCAGGGATGAGTCTAAACCAGGGTCAAGTCCAGACCAGGGATGAGTCTAAACCAGGGTCAAGTCCAGACCAGTGTGAAGTCCAGACCAGGGATGAGTCTAAACCAGGGTCAAGTCCAGACCAGGGATGAGTCTAAACCAGGGTCAAGTCCAGACCAGGGATGAGTCTAAACCAGGGTCAAGTCCAGACCAGTGTGAAGTCCAGACCAGGGATGAGTCTAAACCAGGGTCAAGTCCAGACCAGGGATGAGTCTAAACCAGGGTCAAGTCCAGACCAGGGATGAGTCTAAACCAGGGTCAAGTCCAGACCAGTGTGAAGTCCAGACCAGGGATGAGTCTAAACCAGGGTCAAGTCCAGACCAGGGATGAGTCTAAACCAGGGATGAGTCTAAACCAGGGTCAAGTCCAGACCAGGGATGAGTCTAAACCAGGGTCAAGTCCAGACCAGTGTGAAGTCCAGACCAGGGATGAGTCTAAACCAGGGTCAAGTCCAGACCAGGGATGAGTCTAAACCAGGGTCAAGTCCAGACCAGGGATGAGTCTAAACCAGGGTCAAGTCCAGACCAGGGATGAGTCTAAACCAGGGATGAGTCTAAACCAGGGTCAAGTCCAGACCAGGGATGAGTCTAAACCAGGGTCAAGTCCAGACCAGGGATGAGTCTAAACCAGGGTCAAGTCCAGACCAGGGATGAGTCTAAACCAGGGTCAAGTCCAGACCAGTGTGAAGTCCAGACCAGGGATGAGTCTAAACCAGGGACGAGTCCAGACCAGGGATGAGTCTAAACCAGGGTCAAGTCCAGACCAGGGATGAGTCTAAACCAGGGTCAAGTCCAGACCAGGGATGAGTCTAAACCAGGGATGAGTCTAAACCAGGGTCAAGTCCAGACCAGGGATGAGTCTAAACCAGGGTCAAGTCCAGACCAGGGATGAGTCTAAACCAGGGTCAAGTCCAGACCAGGGATGAGTCTAAACCAGGGACGAGTCCAGACCAGGGATGAGTCTAAACCAGGGTCAAGTCCAGACCAGGATCAAGTCCAGACCAGGGTCAAGTCCAGACCAGGGATGAGTCTAAACCAGGGTCAAGTCCAGACCAGGGATGAGTCTAAACCAGGGTCAAGTCCAGACCAGGGTCAAGTCCAGACCAGGGATGAGTCGAAACCAGGGGCAAGTCCAGACCAGGGATGAGTCTAAACCAGGGTCAAGTCCAGACCAGGGATGAGTCTAAACCAGGGTCAAGTCCAGACCAGTGTGAAGTCCAGACCAGGGATGAGTCTAAACCAGGGTCAAGTCCAGACCAGGGATGAGTCTAAACCAGGGTCGAGTCCAGACCAGGGATGAGTCTAAACCAGGGTCAAGTCCAGACCAGTGTGAAGTCCAGACCAGGGATGAGTCTAAACCAGGGTCAAGTCCAGACCAGGGATGAGTCTAAACCAGGGACGAGTCCAGACCAGGGATGAGTCTAAACCAGGGTCAAGTCCAGACCAGGGATGAGTCTAAACCAGGGATGAGTCTAAACCAGGGTCAAGTCCAGACCAGGGATGAGTCTAAACCAGGGTCAAGTCCAGACCAGGGATGAGTCTAAACCAGGGTCAAGTCCAGACCAGGGATGAGTCTAAACCAGGGTCAAGTCCAGACCAGTGTGAAGTCCAGACCAGGGATGAGTCTAAACCAGGGTCAAGTCCAGACCAGGGATGAGTCTAAACCAGGGATGAGTCTAAACCAGGGTCAAGTCCAGACCAGGGATGAGTCTAAACCAGGGACGAGTCCAGACCAGGGATGAGTCTAAACCAGGGTCAAGTCCAGACCAGGGTCAAGTCCAGACCAGGGATGAGTCTAAACCAGGGTCAAGTCCAGACCAGGGATGAGTCTAAACCAGGGATGAGTCTAAACCAGGGTCAAGTCCAGACCAGGGATGAGTCTAAACCAGGGTCAAGTCCAGACCAGGGTGAAGTCCAGACCAGGGATGAGTCTAAACCAGGGACAAGTCCAGACCAGGGATGAGTCTAAACCAGGGTCAAGTCCAGACCAGGGATGAGTCTAAACCAGGGATGAGTCTAAACCAGGGTCAAGTCCAGACCAGGGATGAGTCTAAACCAGGGTCAAGTCCAGACCAGGGATGAGTCTAAACCAGGGTCAAGTCCAGACCAGTGTGAAGTCCAGACCAGGGATGAGTCTAAACCAGGGTCAAGTCCAGACCAGGGATGAGTCTAAACCAGGGTCAAGTCCAGACCAGGGATGAGTCTAAACCAGGGATGAGTCTAAACCAGGGTCAAGTCCAGACCAGGGATGAGTCTAAACCAGGGTCAAGTCCAGACCAGGGATGAGTCTAAACCAGGGTCAAGTCCAGACCAGTGTGAAGTCCAGACCAGGGATGAGTCTAAACCAGGGTCAAGTCCAGACCAGGGAGGAGTCTAAACCAGGGTCAAGTCCAGACCAGGGATGAGTCTAAACCAGGGATGAGTCTAAACCAGGGTCAAGTCCAGACCAGGGATGAGTCTAAACCAGGGTCAAGTCCAGACCAGGGATGAGTCTAAACCAGGGTCAAGTCCAGACCAGGGATGAGTCTAAACCAGGGATAAGTCTAAACCAGGGACAAGTCGAGACCAGGGATGAGTCTAAACCAGGGCCAAGTCCAGACCAGGGATGAGTCTAAACCAGGGTCAAGTCCAGACCAGGGATGAGTCTAAACCAGGGTCAAGTCCAGACCAGTGTGAAGTCCAGACCAGGGATGAGTCTAAACCAGGGTCAAGTCCAGACCAGGGATGAGTCTAAACCAGGGACAAGTCCAGACCAGGGATGAGTCTAAACCAGGGATGAGTCTAAACCAGGGTCAAGTCCAGACCAGGGATGAGTCTAAACCAGGGTCAAGTCCAGACCAGTGTGAAGTCCAGACCAGGGATGAGTCTAAACCAGGGTCAAGTCCAGACCAGGGATGAGTCTAAACCAGGGTCAAGTCCAGACCAGGGATGAGTCTAAACCAGGGATGAGTCTAAACCAGGGTCAAGTCCAGACCAGTGTGAAGTCCAGACCAGGGATGAGTCTAAACCAGGGTCAAGTCCAGACCAGGGATGAGTCTAAACCAGGGTCAAGTCCAGACCAGGGATGAGTCTAAACCAGGGTCAAGTCCAGACCAGTGTGAAGTCCAGACCAGGGATGAGTCTAAACCAGGGTCAAGTCCAGACCAGGGATGAGTCTAAACCAGGGACGAGTCCAGACCAGGGATGAGTCTAAACCAGGGTCAAGTCCAGACCAGGGATGAGTCTAAACCAGGGTCAAGTCCAGACCAGGGTGAAGTCCAGACCAGGGATGAGTCTAAACCAGGGTCAAGTCCAGACCAGGGATGAGTCTAAACCAGGGTCAAGTCCAGACCAGGGATGAGTCTAAACCAGGGATGAGTCTAAACCAGGGTCAAGTCCAGACCAGGGATGAGTCTAAACCAGGGTTGAGTCCAGACCAGGGATGAGTCCAGACCAGGGACGAGTCCAAACCAGGGTCAAGTCCAGACCAGGGATGAGTCTAAACCAGGGATGAGTCTAAACCAGGGTCAAGTCCAGACCAGGGATGAGTCTAAACCAGGGACAAGTCCAGACCAGGGATGAGTCTAAACCAGGGTCAAGTCCAGACCAGTGTGAAGTCCAGACCAGGGATGAGTCTAAACCAGGGTCAAGTCCAGACCAGGGATGAGTCTAAACCAGGGTCAAGTCCAGACCAGGGATGAGTCTAAACCAGGGTCAAGTCCAGACCAGGGATGAGTCTAAACCAGGGTCAAGTCCAGACCAGGGATGAGTCTAAACCAGGGATGAGTCTAAACCAGGGACGAGTCCAGACCAGGGATGAGTCTAAACCAGGGATGAGTCTAAACCAGGGTCAAGTCCAGACCATGGCTGAGTCTAACCCAGGGTCAAGTCCAGACCAGGGATGAGTCTAAACCAGGGTCAAGTCCAGACCAGTGTGAAGTCCAGACCAGGGATGAGTCTAAACCAGGGTCAAGTCCAGACCAGGGATGAGTCTAAACCAGGGTCAAGTCCAGACCAGGGATGAGTCTAAACCAGGGACGAGTCCAGACCAGGGATGAGTCTAAACCAGGGTCAAGTCCAGACCAGGATCAAGTCCAGACCAGGGTCAAGTCTAGACCAGGGATGAGTCTAAACCAGGGTCGAGTCCAGACCAGGGATGAGTCTAAACCAGGGTCAAGTCCAGACCAGGGATGAGTCTAAACCAGGGTGAAGTCCAGACCAGGGATGAGTCTAAACCAGGGATGAGTCTAAACCAGGGACAAGTCCAGACCAGGGATGAGTCTAAACCAGGGTCAAGTCCAGACCAGTGTGAAGTCCAGACCAGGGATGAGTCTAAACCAGGGTCAAGTCCAGACCAGGGATGAGTCTAAACCAGGGTCAAGTCCAGACCAGGGATGAGTCTAAACCAGGGATGAGTCTAAACCAGGGACGAGTCCAGACCAGGGATGAGTCTAAACCAGGGTCAAGTCCAGACCAGGATCAAGTCCAGACCAGGGTCAAGTCCAGGCCAGGGATGAGTCTAAACCAGGGTCAAGTCCAGACCAGGGATGAGTCTAAACCAGGGTCAAGTCCAGACCAGGGTCAAGTCCAGACCAGGGATGAGTCTAAACCAGGGTCAAGTCCAGACCAGGGATGAGTCTAAACCAGGGATGAGTCTAAACCAGGGTCAAGTCTAGACCAGGGATGAGTCTAAACCAGGGTCAGTCCAGACCAGGGATGAGTCTAAACCAGGGACGAGTCCAGACCAGGGATGAGTCTAAACCAGGGTCAAGTCCAGACCAGGGTCAAGTCCAGACCAGGGATGAGTCTAAACCAGGGATGAGTCTAAACCAGGGTCAAGTCCAGACCAGGGATGAGTCTAAACCAGGGTCAAGTCCAGACCAGGGATGAGTCTAAACCAGGGTCAAGTCCAGACCAGGTGAAGTCCAGACCAGGGATGAGTCTAAACCAGGGTCAAGTCCAGACCAGGGATGAGTCTAAACCAGGGTCAAGTCCAGACCAGGGATGAGTCTAAACCAGGGATGAGTCTAAACCAGGGTCAAGTCCAGACCAGGGAGAAGTCCAGACCAGGGATGAGTCTAAACCAGGGACGAGTCCAGACCAGGGATGAGTCTAAACCAGGGTCAAGTCCAGACCAGGGATGAGTCTAAACCAGGGTCAAGTCCAGACCAGGGATGAGTCTAAACCAGGGATGAGTCTAAACCAGGGTCAAGTCCAGACCAGTGATGAGTCTAAACCAGGGTCAAGTCCAGACCAGGGATGAGTCTAAACCAGGGTCAAGTCCAGACCAGGGATGAGTCTAAACCAGGGATGAGTCTAGACCAGGGTCAAGTCCAGACCAGGGATGAGTCTAAACCAGGGTCAAGTCCAGACCAGGGATGAGTCTAAACCAGGGACGAGTCCAGACCAGGGATGAGTCTAAACCAGGGTCAAGTCCAGACCAGGGAGGAGTCTAAACCAGGGTCAAGTCCAGACCAGGGTCAAGTCCAGACCAGGGATGAGTCTAAACCAGGGTCAAGTCCAGACCAGGGATGAGTCTAAACCAGGGATGAGTCTAAACCAGGGTCAAGTCCAGACCAGGGATGAGTCTAAACCAGGGTCAAGTCCAGACCAGGGATGAGTCTAAACCAGGGTCAAGTCCAGACCAGTGTGAAGTCCAGACCAGGGATGAGTCTAAACCAGGGTCAAGTCCAGACCAGGGATGAGTCTAAACCAGGGATGAGTCTAAACCAGGGTCAGGTCCAGACCAGGGATGAGTCTAAACCAGGGTCAAGTCCAGACCAGGGATGAGTCTAGACCAGGGTCAAGTCCAGACCAGGGATGAGTCTAAACCAGGGTCAAGTCCAGACCAGGGATGAGTCTAAACCAGGGATGAGTCTAAACCAGGGTCAAGTCCAGACCAGGGATGAGTCTAACCCAGGGTCAAGTCCAGACCAGGGATGAGTCTAAACCAGGGTCAAGTCCAGACCAGTGTGAAGTCCAGACCAGGGATGAGTCTAAACCAGGGTCAAGTCCAGACCAGGGATGAGTCTAAACCAGGGTCAAGTCCAGACCAGGGATGAGTCTAAACCAGGGTCAAGTCCAGACCAGGGATGAGTCTAAACCAGGGTCAAGTCCAGACCAGTGTGAAGTCCAGACCAGGGATGAGTCTAAACCAGGGTCAAGTCCAGACCAGGATCAAGTCCAGACCAGGGTCAAGTCCAGACCAGGGATGAGTCTAAACCAGGGTCAAGTCCAGACCAGGGATGAGTCTAAACCAGGGATGAGTCTAAACCAGGGACGAGTCCAGACCAGGGATGAGTCTAAACCAGGGATGAGTCTAAACCAGGGTCAAGTCCAGACCAGTGTGAAGTCCAGACCAGGGATGAGTCTAAACCAGGGTCAAGTCCAGACCAGGGATGAGTCTAAACCAGGGTCAAGTCCAGACCAGGGATGAGTCTAAACCAGGGACGAGTCCAGACCAGGGATGAGTCTAAACCAGGGTCAAGTCCAGACCAGGGATGAGTCTAAACCAGGGATGAGTCTAAACCAGGGTCAAGTCCAGACCAGGGATGAGTCTAAACCAGGGTCAAGTCCAGACCAGGGATGAGTCTAAACCAGGGTCAAGTCCAGACCAGGGTCAAGTCCAGACCAGGGTTAAGTCCAGACCAGGGATGAGTCTAGACCAGGGTCAAGTCCAGACCAGGGATGAGTCTAAACCAGGGATGAGTCTAAACCAGGGACGAGTCCAGACCAGGGATGAGTCTAAACCAGGGATGAGTCTAAACCAGGGTCAAGTCCAGACCAGTGTGAAGTCCAGACCAGGGATGAGTCTAAACCAGGGACAAGTCCAGACCAGGGATGGGTCTAAACCAGGGTCAAGTCCAGACCAGGGATGAGTCTAAACCAGGGTCGAGTCCAGACCAGGGACGAGTCTAAACCAGGGTCAAGTCCAGACCAGGGACGAGTCCAGACCAGGGATGAGTCTAAACCAGGGTCAAGTCCAGACCAGGGATGAGTCTAAACCAGGGTCAAGTCCAGACCAGGGATGAGTCTAAACCAGGGTCAAGTCCAGACCAGGGATGAGTCTAAACCAGGGTCAAGTCCAGACCAGGGATGAGTCTAAACCAGGGACGAGTCTAAACCAGGGACGGGTCTAAACCAGGGTCAAGTCCAGACCAGGATCAAGTCCAGACCAGGGTCAAGTCCAGACCAGGGATGAGTCTAAACCAGGTATGGGTCTAAACCAGGGTCAAGTCCAGACCAGGGATGAGTCTAAACCAGGGTCATGTCCAGACCAGGGATGAGTCTAAACCAGGGTCAGGTCCAGACCAGGGATGAGTCTAAACCAGGGTCAAGTCCAGACCAGGATCAAGTCCAGACCAGGGTCAAGTCCAGACCAGGGATGAGTCTAAACCAGGGTCAAGTCCAGACCAGGGATGAGTCTAAACCAGGGTCAAGTCCAGACCAGGGATGAGTCTAAACCAGGGACAAGTCCAGACCAGTGTGAAGTCCAGACCAGGGATGAGTCTAAACCAGGGATGAGTCTAAACCAGGGTCAAGTCCAGACCAGTGATGAGTCTAAACCAGGGTCAAGTCCAGACCAGGGATGAGTCTAAACCAGGGTCAAGTCCAGACCAGGGATGAGTCTAAACCAGGGACGAGTCCAGACCAGGGATGAGTCTAAACCAGGGTCAAGTCCAGACCAGGGATGAGTCTAAACCAGGGTCAAGTCCAGACCAGGGTCAAGTCCAGACCAGGGTCAGTTATTAGTTATAATTATTTTGAGTCTCTCAGTTTTTCTCACAGAGATCATAAAAACCAGTTTTATTTGTTGTAACTTGTCCACTCAGGAAAACCAGCCAAAGTCCACAAACAAATCCTCAAAGACCTTCAGAGAGTCTGAAGGTCTGCTAATGAAGATGACAAATAGACCAGATCGGATCCGATCAGGGGTTTGGGTCAGTACAGTATTTATCTGAATAAGTTCTGTTAAAAAATGAACTAAGATGTTTTGTTGTGATGTGAGACTGAGTGACTAAAACCAGGTTCACAGGTCAGAATGAGGTTCTGACCAACCGGGTTGTTCAGGTATGAGAGACTATCAGACCCACGTCAGACCTCCAGGTTCCAGGTGGAACATTTGGAGAAAAACAGATATTTCACTGCCTGGTCAGAAATTCCCTTCCAGATGTTTAGCCTGTTTTCAGCTGTTGTAGTTCCAGATGTGGCCACTGGGGGCGACAGTGAGTTCGCATTAGAAGGAAAATCAGAAGAAGAACATAATCCGGGTTCCGGTCTGGTGTTCTGCCGCGGACTTTGTGTTTTTGTTCGTCAGAGCTTGAATTTAGACTTTATGGTGTGTGTTCCTGGTAAAACGTTACATCGAACAGCGACAGGTTGCATGTGGTTAGCATTGAGCTAACAAGCTGATCGATCAGGTTATCGGTTTACTGATCAGAGGAGACGAACAGCAGGTGAGATCGACCTGGGCTCGAACCGGAAGGGTTAAGTGATTGTAGCGTATTTGTAAGTAAAAGTGGAGCGTTTGACTCATTTGACTCAGATCAGGTGACGTCACTAGAATCAGGTGGCTGCGGCGACGCCTGATCACAATGAGCCTGAAGTGGTCCCGGTCGGTCCCGGTCCGGATCAAACAGGAAAGCTTGAGGTTGGACGGGAGGACCATTTTCAAACATCTAGACGTTTAACGTTTCAAATATCACGTGACAGGAAGTTTGTCAGTGAGCTTCATTCAAACCCGGAAATAGACTTTATTCATAGGCATTTATTTGATTTTATTTCTGGAGTCTTACACCAAACGAAGCAGGAAGAAACTGGTTTCATGATCTAATAATCAGTGTGTTCGACTTAAAACCCCGACCGAAGCATCGTGATTCATTAACCAGGTAAAGTCCCTATCAGGTGTCTGCTACCTGTGGACAGGTGAGCACACACGCAACACGTGGGGCACATATTTGGGACAATTTGATGGAACTGCGAGCAAGATCACAGTAAAATCCACACTGTTCAGTGGAATCATGTCTGGAGTTTAATGCTCAGCTCAACGCTCCTTTGATACCTGTAGGTCTGACGTCATCAGAACCCTGATAGACCCCCGAGTCTTTCATGACCAACAGGTCCCAGGTCAGCTGCAGTCAGGTGGAAGTAAGTACACCCCCTTTGAAGGTCTGACGTCTGTCTAAAGGACAGAACGTTGACAAGGTGGAACCAGATCAGTGTGATTCATCCTGCCAGTCGGTCTTCTCAGAGAACCCGCTTAGCTTCAGTGTTCAGGTCATGGGTCTCAGGTCATGGGTCTCAGGTTGGGTCTCAGGTCATGGGTCTCAGGTCATGGGTCTCAGGTCATGGGTCTCAGGTCATGGGTCTCAGGTTGGGTCTCAGGTCATGGGTCTCAGGTCATGGGTCTCAGGTTGGGTCTCAGGTCATGGGTCTCAGGTCATGGGTCTCAGGTTGGGTCTCAGGTCATGGGTCTCAGGTTAGGTCTCAGATCATGGGTCTCAGGTCATGGGTCTCAGGTCATGGGTCTCAAGTCGGGTCTCAAGTCATGGGTCTTAGGTCATGGGTCTCAGATCATGGGTCTCAGGTTTGGTCTCAGATTTTGGGTCTCAGATTGGGTCTCAGGTTTGGTCTCAGATTTTGGGTCTCAGATTGGGTCCCTAAGTCATGGGTGTCAGATTGGGTCTCAAGTCATGGGTCTCAGATTGGGTCCCTAAGTCATGGGTGTCAGATTGGGTCTCAAGTCATGGGTCTCAGATTGGGTCTCAGGTCATGGGTCTCAGATTGGGTCTCAAGTCATGGGTCTCAGATTGGGTCTCAGATTGGGTCTCAAGTCATGGGTCTCAGATTGGGTCTCAAGTCATGGGTCTCAAGTCATGGGTCTCAAGTCATGGGTCTCAGGTCATGGGTCTCAAGTCATGGGTCTCAAGTCATGGGTCTCAGGTCATTGGTCTCAAGTCATGGGTCTCAAGTCATGGGTCTCAGGTCATTGGTCTCAGGTCATGGGTCTCAGGTCATGGGTCTCAAGTCATGGGTCTCAGGTCATGGGTCTCAGTCATGGGTCTCAAGTCATGGGTCTCAAGTCATGGGTCTCAGGTCATGGGTCTCAAGTCATGGGTCTCAGATTGGGTCTCAGCCTGGTTCCTCCATTCATCCCGAGGGTTCTTCATCAGAACTGCTTGTTTTGTTATAATTTTATTTCATTGGCACTTCTGATTAATTTTGATATTTAAATCAGGACAAAATAACTTTAATCTGCTGTTATGAAACTTGTTTAAGTGAATAAAAACATGTTCGTCTTTATATGAGACACTCTGGACGTCTCTGGTCCTCCTATATTACACTAAATAACTTCAGTAATTCAGGTCTCAACAGGAAGTGGTGTTCTGATGATTTATGCTGACCTGATGAAAAATACCTCTATAGTACGAATTAACAACTTATTACATAATAAGATGTTATTAGAAGTTTATACAGTATTCTTGTTTATAGTGAGTGTTTCCTGTTAATTATTTAAACATATTTTTATGATCCTTCCTGATATTTTCTATATAAAAGTCCTCTGGATCCTTATCAGCCATTGTTGGGTCAAGACTGTAGAACGGCACATGTGCAGAAGGAATCAGTAGCACATCTCAACAGGTAGCATATTTAAACACAACACCGGTTCCAGCAACGGCCGTCTGAGGAAGTTATTTAGTACTACTTTAACTGATCGGATCACTGAAATGTTTTAAGTTCTAAGAGTTCAAAATATACAACTGAGGTTTTTTTTTTACTTTCTTCAAAAAAGTTCTAAAAGAAGTGGAAACATGCTGTTAAAGACTTAAAGAATCACCAGAACCAGTTCTGATCATGTGTCTGCTGGCAGGTGTCGGGGGGATGGAGCCTCTTGCTGCAGGAGATCAGCTCTGTGTCCTCCTGCTGAAAGAGGAGGTGGAGGTGAGGAAAAAGGAGGTGGGGTGCCAGTGGGAGAATCCTGAGGAGGACAGGAAGGAGGTGGGCTGTCAGAGCGACTCGACGGAGACCAGAGACGCCGGTGTCCAGGTGGACCTGCTGACTCAGCAGCTGAGCTGGAGACACGCAGGTATGTTTGTATTCAGGTGTGCTGATCAGCTGAGCTGCACTTACATCACCTGCTAAGGCTGGTGGAACTCTACCTGCTGACAGACAGGTTACAGCTGAACAGGTGTGTGTGTGTGTGTGTGTGTGTGTGTGTGTGTGTGTGTGTGTGTGTGTGTGTGTGTGTGTGTGTGAGCATGTGTGTGTGTGTGTGTGTGTGTGTGTGTGTGTGTGTGGGTTTGTATTTCTGACCTCCTGGGGACCAGTTTCCTGACTTTTACTATCTTTCTGGGGTCCGAGGGTTCTTGTGGGGACCGAAGCCTGGTCCCCATGGGGGGGACTCCCCTTTTTAGGGTTAGGGGTTAGGTTTATAGGTATGGTGTGAATAGAGTTTTAGTTAGTCTTAGGGTTAGTTATAGATCAGTAATGGTTAAGGTTAGTAAAAGGGTTTGGGTTAGGTATAAATCTAGTTACTAAAATCAATGGAAGTCAATGGACAGTCCCCATAAGGATAACAAAACACACTTGTGTGTGTGTGTGTGTGTGTGTGTGTGTGTGTGTGTGTGTGTGTGTGTGTGGGTGTGCTTGACATACACAGTTTACATGTTACACATCTTCATGTCTTTCAGAACCATCAGAGAGATTCTGAAGTTTTGAAAATATGTAGAGCTTGACAGACAGGACTCAGGGTACTAAATCTGACCAGAACCAAGTCTGACCAGAACCAAGACTGACTAGAACCAGGTCTGACTAGAACCAGGTCTGACTAGAACCAAGTCTGACCAGAACCAAGACTGACTAACATGGCGTCTTCTTTTAGGTTCTTCTGAGATGTTGCTGCAGTGTCTCACGGTCCGAGCTGATGGGTCAGATGGCGGAGCGCTGCTGCAGCACTGCACCACTAACCGAACCAGAACCAGAATCATTCGACCTGCTGTCAAACTCTCCGAAGAGCCCGTTCAGACCAGAACTAAAACACGAAAGAAGCCACCACCTCGGAGCTCCGACACCACAAGGCAAGGTGTGTCACAGCGTTGGCGATGCCACAGATCACCTGACCTCCAACAGGAAGAGGAGGACGGGGTTCTAGTGGAGGAGGATACGTCTGATCCTGCCTGGACTCCCACTACAGGTGAACTAGAACAGAACCAGAACCAGAAATCTGATAATGTTTCAGGAGATGTTGGTGTCTCTGTAACTCCTCTCTGCTCCTCAGATTTGTCGTCTCATCTTT
>SSNP01000039.1:4079697-4108749 GCA_006937955.1 Pachypanchax playfairii | reverse complement strand
AGCTGAATTTTAATGCAGCCAGATTGAAAGTTCTGTTAATCAGTGTTTCCTGACGTTTTTTAGATATAAAATGTTTCAGATTACTGGTTCATACTTAAGAAATAAACACAAAGTCCTGAAATTTGTATGAAATGGAATCTTTAAACTTTCCACCACTGCTAAGGCATTTCTCAAAACAATTAGTGCAAACTGCAAAACATGGTGGATAACCTGCAAAAGCTATTCACTTTGTACCATGTACCATTTAGCATGTACTTTGCACGGCATTTTGAAAACTAGAATTAAATAAAATCACGACACTAAATATGCACTTTACTTTATGTTGTATAATTGCAACTGTTCACAGCATCATACAACTGAATAAAAAAATTTTACAACAAAAATATAAATTCCCTTTGACACAGTACACCTTACTGTAGGTACCTGGTCCAGTTTAAACCTCCTGATCCAGTCCTGTTTATATTCCAGATCTGGTCCTTATTACTTTGTATTTTCTCTCCCAGAAGTCAGACCCTCCTGTGATCTTTTGAAGTGGGTCTGGACCTTTTGGGTCTGGACTTTTTGATGGTCTTTGGCTGTTTTTTCAGTTAGAAGACCTGACCAGCAACCTGAGGCGTTCAGTAAAACCGGTTTCTGCTTGATTCTGTTCAGCCATGGCTCAGACGTTGAAGTGGGTTGTCTGGTAACCTGTTTGGTGGTGGGATCAGGAACGAGTCCATCAGAGGGACGAGGATGGACAGGATCGGGAACGAGTCCATCAGAGGGACGAGGATGGACAGGATCGGGAACGAGTCCATCAGAGGGATGAGGATGGACAGAATCACGAATGAGTCCATCAGAGGGACGAGGATGGACAGGATCGGGAACGAGTCCATCAGAGGGACGAGGATGGACAGGATCGGGAACGAGTCCATCAGAGGGATGAGGATGGACAGACACATGTTAGATGTTTTGGAGGCAGAGAGACCAGACTGAGATGGTCTGGACATGTCCAGAGGAGGGACAGTGGTTTTATTGGGTAAAGGATTCTGAGGTTGGAACTACCAGGCAGGACGTCTAGAGGAAGACCAAAGAGGAGACATATGGATGTAGTGAAGGAGGACATGAAGTTGGTTTGTGTGAGAGAAGAAGATGCAGAGGACAGATGGAGACTGAGGACATGTTGTTGAGACCATGGGCATCGCACCCATGGGGGATGTGCTTGTTTCACACCCACACTTTGTCTGAAGTTTAGCAGAAACACCTTCTACTTCTGTTTCTGCTCTGAGTTTCTCTGACCGCTTTCTCTCTCCCCTCNTTTTTCTGAGGTTTCTGTTGAATATTTTAGCTCCACAGGTGTTCTTACCTTCATAGTGGGTGTGAAAACAGGTCAACAACTTCTCTTTCAGTTTTAATCTCTCAAACTACGCAGGTGGTGATAAAACCCGAGTTCTCCCGAGTTCTAACGGCCTGTATCTGTTTCATCACAACTCCTTTGTTCGTTAGTATTCATCAGCTCCTGCAGTTGAAACCACGCCTAGCATGCTGCTGGCTAAAAGCTGTTAGCATAACGCCTAGCATGCTGCTGGCTAAAAGCTGTTAGCATAACGCCTAGCATGCTGCTGGCTAAAAGCTGTTAGCATAAGACGTAACAAACAGGAGGAGAGAACGTCTGACGTTACCATGCGCAGCAGGACAGGAAACAGTATACCTTGCTCTCTTAGGCTAGTTTGTTAGCCAATCAGAGTCCAGCAAATTAGAATAATAAGTTTGAACAAGCTGCTGTTCGAGGCCTGACAGAAGGAGCCGGAACCAGCTGAATTTTAATGCAGCCAGATTGAAAGTTCTGTTAATCAGTGTTTCCTGACGTTTTTTAGATATAAAATGTTTCAGATTACTGGTTCATACTTAAGAAATAAACACAAAGTCCTGAAATTTGTATGAAATGGAATCTTTAAACTTTCCACCACTGCTAAGGCATTTCTCAAAACAATTAGTGCAAACTGCAAAACATGGTGGATAACCTGCAAAAGCTAGTCACTTTGTACCATGTACCATTTAGCATGTACTTTGCACGGCATTTTGAAAACTAGAATTAAATAAAATCACGACACTAAATATGCACTTTACTTTATGTTGTATAATTGCAACTGTTCACAGCATCATACAACTGAATAAAAAATTTTTACAACAAAAATATAAATTCCCTTTGACACAGTACACCTTACTGTAGGTACCTGGTCCAGTTTAAACCTCCTGATCCAGTCCTGTTTATATTCCAGATCTGGTCCTTATTACTTTGTATTTTCTCTCCCAGCAGTCAGACCCTCCTGTGATCTTTTGAAGTGGGTCTGGACCTTTTGGGTCTGGACTTTTTGATGGTCTTTGGCTGTTTTTTCAGTTAGAAGACCTGACCAGCAACCTGAGGTGTTCAGTAAAACCGGTTTCTGCTTGATTCTGTTCAGCCATGGCTCAGACGTTGAAGTGGGTTGTCTGGTAACCTGTTTGGTGGTGGGATCAGGAACGAGTCCATCAGAGGGACGAGGATGGACAGGATCGGGAACGAGTCCATCAGAGGGACGAGGATGGACAGGATCGGGAACGAGTCCATCAGAGGGACGAGGATGGACAGGATCGGGAACGAGTCCATCAGAGGGAACGAGTCCATCAGAGGGACGAGGATGGACAGGATCGGGAACGAGTCCATCAGAGGGATGAGGATGGACAGAATCACGAATGAGTCCATCAGAGGGACGAGGATGGACAGAATCAGGAATGAGTCCATCAGAGGGACGAGGATGGACAGGATCGGGAACGAGGATGGACAGGATCGGGAACGAGTCCATCAGAGGGACGAGGATGGACAGAATCACGAATGAGTCCATCAGAGGGACGAGGATGGACAGAATCGGGAATGAGTCCATCAGAGGGACGAGGATGGACAGGATCGGGAACGAGTCCATCAGAGGGACGAGGATGGACAGGATTGGGAACGAGTCCATCAGAGGGATGACACATGTTAGATGTTTTGGAGGCAGAGAGACCAGACTGAGATGGTCTGGACATGTCCAGAGGAGGGACAGTGGTTTTATTGGGTAAAGGATTCTGAGGTTGGAACTACCAGGCAGGACGTCTAGAGGAAGACCAAAGAGGAGACATATGGATGTAGTGAAGGAGGACATGAAGTTGGTTTGTGTGAGAGAAGAAGATGCAGAGGACAGATGGAGACTGAGGACATGTTGTTGAGACCCTGGGCATCGCACCCATGGGGGATGTGCTTGTTTCACACCCACACTTTGTCTGAAGTTTAGCAGAAACACCTTCTACTTCTGTTTCTGCTCTGAGTTTCTCTGACCGCTTTCTCTCTCCCCTCTCCCCCCTCTCTCCCCCCTCTCTCTCCCCTCTCCCCCCTCTCTAACATGACACCGGCTTTGAGTATGACTGGCTGATGATTGGCTGTTCTGCCTTAAGTCCCGCCTCTCTTGGTGTGTATTAGATATATCAATCAGCTCGTGCTGGAGAGGCGGGTACATATGATTACTTACATCTCCCTTTTCCAGATACTTTAAATAAGCGTTTTTACTTTTAAGTTTTTTAAATAATCTTGATATGAGTTTTGTCTTATTTTCTGTGTTCTGATTGAGTTTATAAACTTTTTTTAGTATTATTCATTTAAATAGGAAGCTTTTAATATCTTGTATATGATACCTCCTGTCACTGTATTCATCGTTTTTATTGTTGACAAGCAAACCACATCCATCCCCACACTTATGAAAAGCTTGCTACAACATTGGTTGAGACTCCTGAAGGAAGCAGCTGACAGGAGAAGAAGAAAATGGTCCTGTCTACCTGGTCTATCTTTCTATGAGTTGGGATTTTGTGCTGAGTTTGGTCCTTGTTAGTCTTTGCATGGTCTGCCATTGATTTCACTTTTAATTTTCATAGATCTCATTTGTTCTTAGTGTCAGATTTTTTATAGCTAGTTTTCCTAAAGTCATTGCCTCCTTCCTTGTTCCCCATAAATTGAGCCTAACCCATATCACCTGCTTGAAACCATGTCATGATATAATCTTTAAAGGTTTAGAAAAAGACAGCTGATGTTTTCTTGGTTCTTGATTTCAGTTTGTGTCCAGCAGCGTTGTTTAAACTGCAGTGAACAAGTTGTTTTATAGTATTTTTTTCTTTATTTATTCATTTATTTTAGCTTTCTGAAACATTTGGTTCAGGTTTTAGTTCGTTTTTTTCATCCTGGTAGTAAATGTTTTAGAAGCATTCATTACTCAGCAAACTCAGCAAGACTGAGTTTTAGTTTGAAAGTTTGGACAACTTCGTGTTACGTGTCTTATTTGTCTTATTTTGAAAGCGCTCAAGTCACGTGGTGCTTGCGCGTTGACTGGAGTGTCAGAAGCTCTAGATGTGTTGATCTCATTCATAACTCCCTTGGAAAATCCGCGATTTCTAGTCGCTATGGCTAACCTGCCTGTCGCCTACGGGGTTCCACCGGAGTGTCGCTGAGCAAACAGGTGAGCAAACAGGTGTGAGTCCGATGTTTCAAACAGCATATTGACATAAGATGTGTGCATTTAGACAAACGTATGCTTGTGTGTTCCTCCGTTTTCACTGACAACGGCTAACATTTGCTAAGCTAATGAGTTCCATTGTCGGACGCTGATTTTCTGACGCACATGAGACCTGTTCAGTTCATCCCGAATGTGCAGCTCAAATATTTTTAGTTAGAACTGGTTCCGCATAACTGTCATACGGGTTTGACTCGGTGAATCTGATTTTAGTTTGAGCTATAGTCCCGTAAATTCTTCTGGATGGTTTTTGTCTGTTGGAATTCATTTCAGTCTATTTTGCTGCTTCTTGTGATGAACGGAACCGACCTGCACCCTGACCTGAACCGACCTGCACCCTGACCTGAACCCTGACCTGAACCAACCTGCACCCTGACCTGAACCAACCTGCACCCTGACCTGAACCGACCTGCACCCTGACCTGAACCGACCTGCAACACGCAGCTGACCTGAACCGACCTGCAACACTCAGCTGACCTGAACCAACCTGCACCCTGACCTGAACCAACCTGCACCCTGACCTGAACCGACCTGCAACACGCAGCTGACCTGAACCAACCTGCACCCTGACCTGAACCGACCTGCACCCTGACCTGAACCCTGACCTGAACCGACCTGCACCCTGACCTGAACCCTGACCTGAACCAACCTGCACCGACCTGCACCCTGACCTGAACCGACCTGAACCCTGACCTGAACCGACCTGCACCGACCTGCAACACGCAGCTGACCTGAACCGACTTGCACCCTGACCTGAACCGACCTGCAACACTCAGCTGACCTGAACCAACCTGCACCCTGACCTGAACCAACCTGCACCCTGACCTGAACCGACCTGCAACACGCAGCTGACCTGAACCAACCTGAACCCTGACCTGAACCGACCTGCACCCTGACCTGAACCCTGACCTGAACCAACCTGCACCCTGACCTGAACCGACCTGCAACACGCAGCTGACCTGAACCGACTTGCACCCTGACTTGAACCGAGGTGCAACACGCAGCTGACCTGAACCGACCTGCAACACGCAGCTGACCTGAACCAACCTGCACCCTGACCTGAACCGACCTGCACCCTGACCTGAACCCTGACCTGCAACACGCAGCTGACCTGAACCGACTTGCACCCTGACCTGAACCGACCTGAACCCTGACCTGAACCAACCTGCACCGACCTGCACCCTGACCTGAACCGACCTGAACCCTGACCTGAACCAACCTGCACCGACCTGCACCCTGACCTGAACCGACCTGCAACACGCAGCTGACCTGAACCAACCTGAACCCTGACCTGAACCAACCTGCACCCTGACCTGAACCGACCTGCAACATGCAGCTGACCTGAACCGACTTGCACCCTGACCTGAACCGACCTGAACCCTGACCTGAACCGACCTGCACCGACCTGCAACACGCAGCTGACCTGAACCGACTTGCACCCTGACCTGAACCGACCTGCAACACGCAGCTGACCTGAACCGACCTGCAACACGCAGCTGACCTGAACCGACCTGCACCCTGACCTGAACCATGACCTGCACCCTGACCTGAACCGACCTGCAACACGCAGCTGACCTGAACCGACCTGCACCCTGACCTGAACCCTGACCTGAACCCTGACCTGAACCCACCTGCACCCAGACCTGAACCCTGACCTGCAACATGCAGCTGACCTGAACCGACTTGCACCCTGACCTGAACCGACCTGCACCCTGACCTGAACCGACCTGCAACACGCAGCTGACCTGAACCGACCTGCAACACGCAGCTGACCTGAACCGACCTGAACCCTGACCTGAACCGACCTGCAACACTCAGCTGACCTGAACCAACCTGCACCCTGACCTGAACCAACCTGCACCCTGACCTGAACCCGGACCTGAACCGACCTGAACCCTGACCTGAACCGACCTGCACCCTGACCTGAACCGACCTGCACCCTGACCTGAACCGACCTGAACCCTGACCTGAACCGACCTGCACCCTGACCTGAACCAACCTGCACCCTGACCTGAACCGACCTGCAACACGCAGCTGACCTGAACCGACCTGCACCCTGACCTGAACCCTGACCTGAACCCTGACCTGAACCCTGACCTGAACCGACCTGCACCCTGACCTGAACCAACCTGCACCCTGACCTGAACCGACCTGAACCCTGACCTGAACCGACCTGAACCCTGACCTGAACCGACCTGAACCCTGACCTGAACCCTGACCTGAACCCTGACCTGAACCAACCTGCACCGACCTGCACCCTGACCTGAACCGACCTGAACCCTGACCTGAACCGACCTGCACCCTGACCTGAACCCTGACCTGCAACATGCAGCTGACCTGAACCGACTTGCACCCTGACCTGAACCGACCTGAACCCTGACCTGAACCGACCTGAACCCTGACCTGAACCCTGACCTGAACCCTGACCTGAACCAACCTGCACCGACCTGCACCCTGACCTGAACCGACCTGCACCCTGACCTGAACCAACCTGCACCCTGACCTGAACCGACCTGCACCCTGACCTGAACCCTGACCTGAACCCTGACCTGAACCGACCTGCACCCTGACCTGAACCCTGACCTGAACCCTGACCTGAACCCTGACCTGAACCAACCTGCACCGACCTGCACCCTGACCTGAACCGACCTGAACCCTGACCTGAACCGACTTGCACCCTGACTTGAACCGAGGTGCAACACGCAGCTGACCTGAACCGACCTGCAACACGCAGCTGACCTGAACCAACCTGCAACCTGACCTGAACCAACCTGCACCCTGACCTGAACCGACCTGCAACACGCAGCTGACCTGAACCGACCTGAACCCTGACCTGAACCGACCTGCACCCTGACCTGAACCCTGACCTGAACCCTGACCTGAACCGACCTGCAACACGCAGCTGACCTGAACCGACCTGCAACACGCAGCTGACCTGAACCGACCTGCAACACGCAGCTGACCTGAACCGACCTGAACCCTGACCTGAACCGACCTGCACCCTGACCTGAACCGACCTGAACCCTGACCTGAATCAACCTGCACCGACCTGCACCCTGACCTGAACCGACCTGCAACACGCAGCTGACCTGAACCGACCTGCAACACGCAGCTGACCTGAACCAACCTGCACCCTGACCTGAACCGACCTGCACACGCAGCTGACCTGAACCAACCTGCACCCTGACCTGAACCCTGACCTGAACCGACCTGAACCCTGACCTGAACCGACCTGCACCCTGACCTGAACCGACCTGCACCCTGACCTGAACCGACCTGCAACACGCAGCTGACCTGAACCGACCTGCAACACGCAGCTGACCTGAACCAACCTGAACCCTGACCTGAACCGACCTGCAACACGCAGCTGACCTGAACCAACCTGAACCCTGACCTGAACCGACCTGCACCCTGACCTGAACCGACCTGCACCCTGACCTGAACCAACCTGCACCCTGACCTGAACCCACCTCCACCCTGACCTGAACCCTGATCTGAACCGACCTGCAACACGCAGCTGACCTGAACCGACCTGCAACACGCAGCTGACCTGAACCGACCTGCAACACGCAGCTGACCTGAACCAACCTGCACCCTGACCTGAACCGACCTGCACCCTGACCTGAACCAACCTGCACCCTGACCTGAACCGACCTGCAACACGCAGCTGACCTGAACCAACCTGCACCCTGACCTGAACCGACCCGCAACACGCAGCTGACCTGAACCAACCTGCACCCTGACCTGAACCCTGACCTGAACCCTGACCTGAACCAACCTGCACCCTGACCTGAACCAACCTGCACCCTGACCTGAACCGACCTGCAACCCGCAGCTGACCTGAACCGACCTGCAACACGCAGCTGACCTGAACCAACCTGCACCCTGACCTGAACCGACCTGCAACACGCAGCTGACCTGAACCAACCTGCACCCTGACCTGAACCGACCTGCACCCTGACCTGAACCAACCTGCACCCTGACCTGAACCGACCTGCAACACGCAGCTGACCTGAACCAACCTGCACCCTGACCTGAACCGACCTCCACCCTGACCTGAACCCTGACCTGAACCCTGACCTGAACCGACCTGCACCCTGACCTGAACCCTGACCTGAACCCTGACCTGAACCGACCTGAACCCTGACCTGAACCGACCTGAACCCTGACCTGAACCGACCTGCACCCTGACCTGAACCCTGACCTGAACCGACCTGCACCCTGACCTGAACCAACCTGCACCCTGACCTGAACCGACCTGCAACACGCAGCTGACCTGAAATGACCTGCAACACGCAGCTGACCTGAAATGACCTGCAACACGCAGCTGACCTGAACCGACCTGCAACACGCAGCTGACCTGAACCGACCTGCAACACGCAGCTGACCTGAACCGACCTGCAACACGCAGCTGACCTGAACCAACCTGCACCCTGACCTGAACCGACCTGCAACACGCAGCTGACCTGAACCGACCTGCAACACGCAGCTGACCTGAACCAACCTGCACCCTGACCTGAACCGACCTGCACCCTGACCTGAACCGACCTGCACCCTGACCTGAACCGACCTGCACCCTGACCTGAACCGACCTGCACCCTGACCTGAACCGACCTGCACCCTGACCTGAACCGACCTGAACCCTGACCTGAACCCTGACCTGAACCGACCTGAACCCTGACCTGAACCGACCTGCACCCTGACCTGAACCGACCTGCACCCTGACCTGAACCGACCTGCACCCTGACCTGAACCAACCTGCACCCTGACCTGAACCCTGACCTGAACCGACCTGCACCCTGACCTGAACCAACCTGCACCCTGACCTGAACCGACCTGCAACACGCAGCTGACCTGAACCAACCTGCACCCTGACCTGAACCGACCTGCAACACGCAGCTGACCTGAACCAACCTGCACCCTGACCTGAACCCTGATCTGAACCGACCTGCAACACGCAGCTGACCTGAACCGACCTGCAACACGCAGCTGACCTGAACTGACCTGCAACATGCAGCTGACCTGAACTGACCTGCAACACGCAGCTGACCTCAACCGACCTGCAACACGCAGCTGACCTGAAACGACCTGCAACACGCAGCTGACCTGAAACGACCTGCAACACGCAGCTGACCTGAACTGACCTGCAACACGCAGCTGACCTGAAATGACCTGCAACACGCAGCTGACCTGAAACGGCCTGCAACACGCAGCTGACCTGAACTAACCTGCACCCTGACCTGAACCCTGACCTGAACCCTGACCTGCACCCTGACCTGAACCCTGACCTGCAACACGCAGCTGACCTGAACCGACCTGCAACACGCAGCTGACCTGAACCAACCTGAACCCTGACCTGAACCCTGACCTGAACCCTGACCTGAACCCTGACCTGAACCGACCTGCTGTGAGTTGAGACGTGGGCTTTGAAACACCAACTCATACATTTTTCTCATTTAAATTTCATTTAATTACAATATCTGTCACCAATTTTTTTATCCCACTAAGGAATTATTAAGTCTTTTTTGATGATCTAGTAACATTTGGTTGTGATGTATCAAACTCACTCTTCTTATTGTTACATTCTGAGGTATTTGTACCCTTATTTTCTGATATACGCCAATAAAATAAACAATCATATCAGCTCTCTAATAAATAAACACAGTCAGTTTATTGTGTTGCAGCTTAAAGACAAACAGTTGGCTCTACAGTGTATTGCAGGCATGTTTACATAATGTTGCTGCCACTGCAGCGCCGGTTACACACAATCAAAATGGTGGCCAAATTACATCATTTATAGGAAGTGGGCCCTCTTTGTTCTCTCTGGGGTCTGTACAGTTAGAAAACGTCTTAATCTTTGTTTCAAACTGAGACATTATAGACTGAAGAACTGAACCTCAGGACTCGAGTCTTTTCTGAATGATTAACAAATCAGCTTGTAAACTAAAACTCCTCAGCTGATTAAAAGAGTCTGCAGCTTCTTCTCTCAGGGTGTTTACAGGTGAATTGACTGGAGTTACAGTTTACTTTGACTGAAACCTAAAATGAGGACGAAAGAACTCTTTGTAGGACATATATAGATCTCAGCTGTAGTCACATGATCCCACTCCTTGTTCCTGTATCAGTGTGTAACTCACAGCGTCGAGCCAAATCCACCTGCTGACCTGTTAATGAACAGCAGCATCCTGAAACTCTGTATACAGTTTGAGCTGAATCAGCAACTTCATCACATTTTATTCTTTTTTTCACAATATAAACAAAATAAGAACTTTGGCAGTCTGAGCAAACAAAATGTCAGTAGATCATATACTTATTCCCTCATATATCACCTCTATAAACACACCCTGTCCATGTCCTTACATGGACCCTGTACCTCTCAGACCACAGATCTCAATATGTCCCTTTAACCCTGGAATGTTGCACGCAGCTTTTCTAAAGGCAGAATCTTAAAACCTCTTTATAGAACTGAGTTCCAGTCGGAGGCTTTTCCTTTATCCAGTTACATAACACACATCTCCTGGCTCCAGTGTGTCGATGACCCTTGTGACTTTAATGAGCCTGTGATCACCTTATAAACCTGGAACTCTTGAACCAGGATCAGAACTGAAGACTTTTGGATGAAGGTGAAACAATTTTAAAAAGCAGAAAAAGACGTCCAGTTGTCTTTTTGAAAACTTTTTGGATTGACACGTCCTGGACGATTGAAAATCTACACAAAATGATTGTCCAGTACTTTATTCAAAGGCAGCAACCCTATTAAAAACTGAACCAGATCGCTACAAGTCTGGCATTTCAACATCAAGTTCACCTTTTATACACAACCAGAATTTTTAGATTTTTTAGACCGTCCCATAAAAGATGGAAGTACCATTTGCTGTTTTACATTTCAGACACAGTCCATCTGTGTGAGGATGTCTGTGGAGGATTCTGGATTACAGTTGCGAGTCTGTACCTTTTAAAAGCCAGAGTTTTTGACCTTTGACCTCTCAGCTCTGCGCGTACCAGTAAATATTTTTTCTTTGTTTCACTTGCCAGGCGTTGGACAGACAGGTGGACAGGTGCAGAAAATAATCTGAGTCTTCATCAGTTCTCTCTCTCCATGCAGTGGTGTAATGTGATGCCATGCTCCCTCGATCACCATGCCCAGTGTTACGCTGCGGTACTTCTGTTATGGCTGCCTCGTTACCTCGGCAACCTGGTCCATTCTGCTTTTCCTATACTTTTCGCTTGGGGCGGAGCCTGGCAGGACCCCAGTGCAGCATCACAGCCAGCCAATCAGCAGTGGTCTCTCTGACCATGGTACTGGACGCCGCCCCCCTCCATCTGTTAAGGGAGCGGAGCTGTCACCAGAGATGGGTGAGTATTGATGGTGTGTTCAGGTGCAATCATTGAAACTTGATGCAGAGGGATTTCTGTCTCTTTAAATTTGAGGTGTTGATGTTTTGTGCCACATGTCAATAAATGTATTACCTGATGGATTCTTTGTTTTATTGTACTTTAATGGAGTTCTGTGCCTGTCTGCAGGTATGATATTTAATGAAGCAGATCAGCAGGTCAGAGACTCGGGCTACCATCGACATGCCTTCAACGTCCTGATCTCTAACAGACTGGGGCACCACAGAGAGCTGCCTGATACCAGAGACCCACAGTAAGACCCAACAGGACTGCTGTGGATCAGAACCTCTGAGTGCTGATCTGACTGTTGTAGTGAGGTTGTGTCTATCAGATGTCATCTGCTAGAAAATGAACAGACCGGAATCTATCAGATAAATCTGATTTAAACTAGTTTAGTTCCCTGAATTCTGATCTCATCTTCAAGCCTCTTCAATAGGATCTTATGATCTATAGCAGGGGTGTCCAACTCCAGGCCTCGAGGGCCACTATCCTGCACATTTTAGATGTTCCCCTGTTTCACCACACCTGATTCAAACCTGCAACCTCTCAGCAAGTCCTATAGAAGCCTGTTAACGACCTGTTCATCTGCAGCAGGTGTGGTGAAACAGGGGAACATCTAAAATGTGCAGGATAGTGGCCCTCGAGGCCTGGAGTTTCCCACCCCTGGTCTATAGTATCAAACGCAGCACTGAGATCTAACAGGACAAGTACAGACACAAGTCCACTATCTGAGGACATACCATACCATATTTATTTTATAAAGCCATTAACAGGATTGAACCATCCAAAGTGCTGTACAGTAAAAACAATATACAAAAACACAACCAATAAAACAATCAAATGAAGACACATTAAAAGCAATAAAACAGAAGTGAATCTTTAACCTAGATTTAAAAACAGTGATCGATGGACAGAGCCAGACAAACAAGGGGAGTTGGTTCTATAATTTAGGGGCACAGACTGAGAATGCACGTTCACCTCGAGCTCTAAAACATCCAGAGGGCAAACGTAGAAGGTGCTGATCACGGGAACGAAGTGCACGACCAGGAACATACCAACTAAGTATCTGGGAAAGATAAGTGGGAGCCAACAAGTGAAGGGCTTTAAAAGTAAAAAGCAAAATCTTAAATTTAATTCGAAATCGAATAGGAAGCCAATGCAGATGAGCCAAAATGGAAGTAATATGTTCCAGACGACCCGTCCCAGTCAGGAAGCGAGCCGCTGCAGACGAACTAAGGATGCAGAGTTTATGCCGTATAAAACCGAGTTCATGTAGTCCACAGTAACACTGACGGTTACAGGGATACACTCTTCAACAGATGTTGGATTGTTTATTAGTCTGGTTATAGTACTAAACAGAAAGCTGGGATTGTTCTACAGCTGGGTGATGTGACCTAAAAAAGATCACAATATATTTTTCCGTATTGTTCAACATTGATTTTTATCATGATTGTTTAAAATATTGCCAGTTTAAAGCAGAACTAAGTAAGTTTTTTCACCTCAATAAATGTTTTCTAGAGTCCCTGTGGGGGTAAACAAGGACTTGGCGGGGTGATTCGTGGGTCCCTCCCCTCCCTCCGGGGTCTGTGTCCTGAAAGCAGCACTTGCAACTTTCAGTGGATCGGACCCGACTAATCTCGCGAGAACAAACCTGCTTTACGGCACTCACACTCACGTACATAAATACAAGCATGAAGCCCTTGTCGTTGTTAGCAACGCCACCCTTAGGAGCGCAAAGATGACAATAATACTCACCTGTCTAGACATTTTCTTGGTTTTGTTTTTCTTTCTTCTTGCAAAAGCGTTCTCTGCGCGTTGTTGTTGGGGGGGCGGCGGCGTCTGCGGCGGCGGCGGGGGAACGTTACGACAGTGAGCTTTCACAGGGGACCAGTAGGGGGAGAGCGAGAGCAAAACTTACTTAGTTCTGCTTTAAAGCAGCTCATGTAAAAATAAAGAAACTAGATATTAGTTAAACATTTTATTAACGTTCTGAGTCTTTTTAATGACACATACAAAATAAACAAATTGTAATTATTAAGACACCTTGAAATATAAACTGTGATGCTATATATGTATATGCTGTTCACACCATAGACACTGACACTTTATATTAAATAACAATACTGTTTAGCTGCTTTGTAGCTGCAGTATTTAACATTGCAAAAAATATATAAAATTTAGCAGCACTGAATAGTCAGATAAAACAGTAACCCCTTAAGATCAAAATGTAAAACTGTAAACCCTCATCTTTAGAAGATAACTCCAAGTCATGTCCTCTGTCTTCAGCTCCACGTTTGGTCATTCTGCTGCTTTTTCTCTGCAATAGTGAAGCACAAAACATCAGTGCTGCCAACTGTTTCTGACAGAAAGTAGCTGAAGTTAGATGTCTACAAATGACATCACACTTTAATTTGTATATTAAGAATAGAATAGAATAATCCTTTTTAAAGACATAATTTCATACAAATTTCAGGACTTTGTGGTTATTTCTTAAGTATTAACCTGTAATATGAAACATTTTATATCTAAAAAAACATCAAGAAACACTGATTAACAGATCTTTCAATCTGTCTGCATTAAAATTCGGCTCCTTCCATCAGGCCTCGAGCAGCAGCTCGTTCATATTCATTATTCTAAAGTGCTGGACTCTGATTGGCTAACAAACTAGCCTATGAGAGCAAGGTATACTGTTTCCTGCCCCGCTGCACATGGCAACATCAGGCGTTCTCTCTTCCTGTTTGTTACATCTTATGCTAACAGCTTTTAGCCAGCAGCATGCTAGGTCTTATGCTAACAGCTTTTAGGCAGCAGCATGCTAGGTGTGGTTTCAACTGCAGGAGCTGATGAAATGACCTCAGCCTCCTGAGCAGGTAGTCTGCTCTGACCCTTCCTGTATAGAGCCTCAGTGTTGTGGCTCCAGTCTAGTTGATTATTAAGATGGACACCCAGGTACCTATAAGAGTCCACTATCTCAGTCCCACTCCCTGGATGTTGACCGGTGTCAGTCTGGTGGGTCTGCGCCTCCAAAAGTCCACCACCAACTCCTTGGTTTTCCCTGCGTTGATCAGCAGATGATTCTGTTGGCACCAGTTCACAAAGTCCTGAGTCCACTGTCTGTACTCTGAGTCATCCTCGCCTGTGACAAGTCCTACTATGGCAGAGTCATCAGAGAACTTCTGGAGGTGGCAGCGTTGGGAGTTGATGGAGAAGTCTGCAATGTAGAGGGTGAAGAGCACAGTTCCCTGTGGGGCTCTCATACTGCAGACTAGCATATCAGAGACACACCCCGATGCCAGGTTGGTAGGCAAACTGCAGCGGATCCAATGAAGATTTCATCAATGGGCACAGATGGTTTAAGATCAGGCTCTTGAGGGTCTTCATCAAATGGGATGTCAGGGCTACGGGCCTGTAGCTACTGGGTTCCTTGTGATGGGAGGTCTTTTGTACTAGTACCACACAGGAGGTTTTCCACAGCTGTGGTACTTTACCCAGCAACAGGCTCAGGTTGAACAGATATGTTAAGATTCCACACAGTTCATCTGCTCAACACCTCAGGAACCTGGAACTAATGCTATCAAGACCTGCAGCCTTCCGCACGTTGATCTTACACAGCTCATTCCTCACTTGAGTTGCTGAAAGGGACAATATGGTGGTTGGTGTAGGGTTATATGTGTTGGAGTCCTCAGAAGCCATGGTGGGTGTGATAGCTGGGAGCTGAGAGGTGTGAAGACCCGAGATGAAAGATAGGCAGTCCCTGAAGATGGGGGAGACTGCAGCAGGGGGGACAATGCTGGGGGAGGGGTGGGTGGTGGTAGAGGGGATGAGCTGTATGCCTCCTTGGTGTTGGCATACAATAAGTCCAGTGTTTTGTTGTCTCTGGTATGACAGGTGACCTACTGAGTGAAAGTGGGGAGAGTGGTGGACACTGAGATTTGATTTAAGTCCCCAGAAATCAGAAAAAGGGGCCTGTGGGTGCTGTTTGGAGCAGCATTAGCAGAGGGCGGGACATACACTGCTATCACTATAATGTGTGGAAACTCCCACAGTAGATAGAAAGGCCTCACGCTAACCGCCAGCAGCTCAATGTCTTTAGAGCAAAAATGTCCAGAATTACACCATCTATCGTTCACAAACACACCCAGACCCCCTCCTCTCTTCTTACCACTCTCTGTTCTGTCGGCGCAGATCAAATGAAAACTGTCCATGTTTATGTGTGAGTCCAGAATTAGCGCAGTTAGCCACAACTCTGTGAAGCACATCGAGCTGCATTCCCTGTAGCTCCTCTGACGTCGTCACGTCATCACACATTTGTGCTTTTTAAGGGAAAGTTGTGTAAATTAGCCTTTAAAGTGTTTTGAGGTTGCTCGATTCTCTACATGGTGTTTATGCTGCAGTACCAGTTGTATCAGTTATTATCAACACTTTCAGGACCTGTACTGTACATTCAGTAACTAATGATTATCCTCAATATAATAACGTGATATGTTACAGGTGAGTCCTTGTTTAGAAACAACAGTGATGTGAACATCTACACTAAAGTCTGACATCTTCACTGATCATTAAAGTCTGAAATGTTCTGCATCATAACGCTGGATGTTTATAACAAACCAAACTGATTGTAAATCATATAACTTTACATCTCCACTATAGTAGCAGTGATCCACTATGCTGCATTATTCATTTGTTTTACAAAAAGAAAAACTGCAATTTCAACATTTAAACTATCCGGAATTATAGTCACGTTAAAACGTTTGTAAAACAGAAAACCATTTGAAAATTCATCAAGATTTCACTGAGATAAGAGTGTTTATGCAGATCACTTGCCTTCCATTTAGTCTGTGAGAGAGTGTTACTGTGGTAAGATGGCCGCCCGTGATGCTGTTCGAAATGAAACGTGGGTAAGAAACTGACAAAGGTTTATGATTGGTCAGTCGATGTCACGTGATCATCCTACGTGCACATGCACTTGTCGTTCCCTTTCTGGGTGTCTAGTAGGAAGTACAGTCTGAGCAACTCTAATCTGCAAGAAATATCAGCACCAAAACTCTAAATAAAGTAGCAAAGGTTCTTCAGAAGTGTCGCTAGGCGCTTTTGGGGGGAGAAAAGTCGCTAAGGGGGTCTGAAAAGTTGTTAGAAATAGCGACAAAGTCGCTAAGTTAGCAACAGTGCAAAACGTGGCAGTTAGGGTGGGCGGTGGGCAAACAACTGCTCAGGGAGCATTACTGCCCCCTAGTGGGCTTCCACCATGTTTGATTGAGAAAATAGCCTCACAGCTGATCACCGTGATTGAATTGAATATGATCGCGATCACCAAGTGCAATCATATGATCGCCCAGCACTACCTTAAAGTTTTTACTGGAACACCATTTTTTTTTAACTTCATTTTAAAAAAATACAGGGCTCTGGATTAAACTAAGAGACCAGCCACTTTCAGAATGATACTGAGCTGATCATCTAGATTGAGTTCATTTTCTAATTCTGTCTCAGGTGTCATCAGAAGTCCTATCCTTTGACTCTACCTTCTGCCAGCGTAGTGATCTGTTTCTTCAATGAGGCGTTCTCTGCCCTGCTCAGGACCATCCACAGCGTGTTGGACAGAACACCTGCCTATCTGCTGCATGAGATTATCCTAGTGGATGACCACAGTGAGCTTGGTAACAGCCCAGAAACAAAGACCTATGTACTGTGATGTGATTGGTTCTGATTTTATTCATCTAGAGCAGGCATCTGCAACCATTAGAACATAAAGAGCCATCTTCCCAACACTTGTAATAAATTTAATTTGTAAAGAGCCACAAAGTCACATTGACCCTTAAAATTAAGGTAAGACAATTTATACAATAAGTCGCCCACTTATAAAGTTCCGCCTTTATGTTTCTAAAAACAAACATAAACATCACATTTATAGCAAATACTCCAGAAAAACCTGCATCCATCAATTTAAAAACAAAATCTGTTGAATGTTTTAATGTTAATTAAATGTTAATTCATGTTTTATTTGTGACTTTAAAAGGTACAATATGTACAAATTTTACAGGTAAATAAACAGTCTAACGTCTCACTGATGATGAAAATAAAGTCACATTGTAACAGACCAGGGGTCTCGTTTATAAAACTTTACGTAGAATCTTTACTAAAATCGTACTTAAGCTCAGCAAAAAAAAATCTAGCTGCACGCAATCTCCGCTTGATAAATCACACTTTACCTAGAAATGTGCTTAGGTGTTTCTGGATCACATCCCGCCCTCAACACGCCCACTTTCTGCCGTAAATGGTCAATGCAAAGTGTCTTGTACATATACATGACCCGGCTCGTTACAGCGTTCCACCAATAACGATGGCGACCGCAGATCAAGGAAGCACAACTTCACCGAAGCAGAAATTGAGGTTCTTGTGGGTGGAAAAACAAAAGGAAGTGATTTTTGGAGGTGACAGCAGTGACATAATAAGAGAAAATCCATGGAGTAGTTCAGCGTTGCTGAAACCGTCAATGTTGTGAGTTCTTCAGAGAGATCTGTGGTGGATATAAAGAATAAAAGGTCTGATCTAAAGATGTAGGCAAGAAAAAAACATGGCTTGCCACCGCCAGAGTGTGTCTGCCACTGACGGACCCCCTGGCACCTCTGATCCCCCACCACTCGCTGTTAGGATCTCAGCAATACTCGAACCGGCAAGCGTGCATGGCATGTTGCTGGAGAATGAGGGAGACACTGAAAATGTAGAGGAGACTAAGTCTTTTATTAACAGAGATCAAATGTGTCCGTCATTAAAATATAAAACAAAACCAAATCTCATTGTTTCCCCTCCAGTGAATCTGGACGAAGTGTCCAACAAGGCATCCTGGGCACGCGACCGAAGATGTGGCTGCAGGGTCGGCCTGTCCCACCAGGCACGGAGGGACATGATTAGTGCGGTGAACGAAGTGCAGGAAGAACTGCAACAAAATATGTCCTGACTGAAATTTCAGGCACACTTAAAGAATTAGTAAAAAAAGAAAAAAATCATGCCTTCTGTGTTGGTCCTATAAACAACGCATGACATTTTGTCTCAATCTGCCCCCCTGCTGATATTCTGCATGTCGGGTTGTGGGCTGTGTGTGTGTGTGTGGGAGGGTTGTTATGTGTGCAGCTCGTTCATATTCATTATTCGAATTTGCTGGATTGGCTAACAAACTAGCCTATCAGAGCAAGGTATACTGTTTCTTGCCCGCTGTTTGCTACGTCTTATGCTAACAGCTTTTAGCCAGCAGCATGCTAGGCGTGGTTTCAACTGCGGGAGCTGATGAATACTAACAAACAAAGGAGTTGTGATGAAACAGATACAGGCCGTTAAAACTCGGGTTTTATCACCACCTGCGTAGTTTGAGAGATTAAAACTGAAAGAGAAGTTGTTGACCCGTTTTCACACACTATGAAGGTAAGAACACCTGTGGAGCTAAAATATTCAACAGAAACCTCAGAAAAAATGTTTTTAATGGAAGGGACTCTTTAAGCTCACGTCTGTTTTTTCAGTTCTGGTTCTGGAACCAGTTCATACAGACAGAACGTGTTTGTGATATTAGTGTCATTCTGCTGCAGAAAGTCCATGTGCAAGTGCTAAAATGATCAATTTCTTGTTATTCAGGTTCATGTTGAATTTGGTCAAAGTTAGAAAAACCTACTTCAGAAGTACTGAAGAGCCACGTGTGGCTCCAGAGGTACAGGTTGCAGATTCCTGGTCTAGAATGACATTTATCAATTCTAGCCCTCAGGACCCCCTGTCCTGCATCTTTTAGATGTTTCCCTGCCTCAACTCACCTGATTTCAAATGATGGCTGATTAACAGGCTTCTCCTGAACTGCTATCATGTGAATCAGTAGTCTTTAAGCAGGGAATCATTTAAAACATGCAGGATAGGGGGTCCTGAGGACTTCATTGAAAAACCCTAACCTAGAGGTAACAGTTAACTGTGTGCCAACTATGAATCCTGAATGAATGTATATACCACTGCAGAGGAACTGAAGGGTGACTTGGACAGGTACATCAGCGAGGAGCTGCAGGCGAAGGTCAAACTCGTGAGGAACCAGAGGAGAGAGGGACTTATCAGAGGACGCATGATAGGAGCCTCACATGCCACAGGTACTTTATTCTTGCTATCTGTGCTGCTCTCTCTCCAGGTAATCCAGAACCGATCTATATTTTTATCCAGGTGAAGTGCTGGTCTTCCTTGACAGCCACTGTGAAGTGAACCAGGCATGGCTAAAGCCTCTGCTGGCTCCAATACAGAAGAATCATCACACAGTTGTCTGCCCTGTCATCGACATCATTTCTGCCGACACACTTGCCTACTCACCTTCCCCCATTGTGAGGGGGGGTTTCAACTGGGGGCTGCACTTCAAATGGGACCCCGTCCCTTCCTCAGAACTCAGTGGTCCTGAGGGAGCCTCTGGACCCATCAGGTAACAATCACACCAAACATTCAGATAAATGACACATTAGGTAACCCAGCCAGTCAGGTAAAAAACTCATCAGGTAATCATCAGACCAGCCAGTCAGGTAACGAACTCGTCAAGTGACCTTCAGACCAGCCAGTCAGGTAACGAACTTGTCAGGTGACCTTCAGACCAGCCAGTCAGGTAACGAACTCGTCAGGTGTCCTTCAGACCAGCCAGTCAGGTAACGAACTTGTCAGGTGACCGTCAGACCAGCCAGTCAGGTAACGAACTTGTCAGGTGACCTTCAGACCAGCCAGTCAGGTAACGAACTCGTCAGGTGTCCTTCAGACCAGCCAGTCAGGTAACGAACTTGTCAGGTGACCGTCAGACCGGCCAGTCAGGTAACGAACTCATCAAGTGACCTTCAGACCAGCCAGTCAGGTAACGAACTCATCAGGTGTCCTTCAGACCAGCCAGTCAGGTAACGAACTCGTCAGGTGACCGTCAGACCAGCCAGTCAGGTAACAGACTCATCAGTTGACCTTCAGACCAGCCAGTCAGGTAACAAACTCATCAGGTGTCCTTCAGACCAGCCAGTCAGGTAACGAACTCATCAGGTGACCTTCAGACCAGCCAGTCAGGTAACGAACTCATCCGGTGTCCTTCAGACCAGCCAGTCAGGTAACGAACTCGTCAGGTGACCTTCAGACCAGCCAGTCAGGTAACGAACTTGTCAGGTGACCTTCAGACCGGCCAGTCAGGTAACGAACTCATCAGGTGACCTTCAGACCAGCCAGTCAGGTAACGAACTCGTCAAGTGACCGTCAGACCGGCCAGTCAGGTAACGAACTCGTCAGGTGACCGTCAGACCAGCCAGTCAGGTAACAGACTCATCAGGTGACCTTCAGACCAGCCAGTCAGGTAACGAACTCATCAGGTGACCTTCAGACCAGCCAGTCAGGTAACGAACTCATCAGGTGACCTTCAGACCAGCCAGTCAGGTAACGAACTCGTCAAGTGACCGTCAGACCGGCCAGTCAGGTAACGAACTCGTCAGGTGACCGTCAGACCAGCCAGTCAGGTAACAAACTCATCAGGTGTCCTTCAGACCAGCCAGTCAGGTAACAGGCTCATCAGGTGACCTTCAGACCAGCCAGTCAGGTAACCAACTTGTCAGGTGACCGTCAGACCGGCCAGTCAGGTAACGAACTCGTCAAGTGACCGTCAGACCGGCCAGTCAGGTAACGAACTCATCAGGTGTCCTTCAGACCAGCCAGTCAGGTAACGAACTCATCAGGTGACCTTCAGACCAGCCAGTCAGGTAACGAACTCATCAGGTGACCTTCAGACCAGCCAGTCAGGTAACCAACTTGTCAGGTGACCGTCAGACCAGCCAGTCAGGTAACAAACTCATCAGGTGTCCTTCAGACCAGCCAGTCAGGTAACAAACTCATCAGGTGTCCTTCAGACCAGCCAGTCAGGTAACCAACTTGTCAGGTGTCCTTCAGACCAGCCAGTCAGGTAACAAACTCATCAGGTGTCCTTCAGACCAGCCAGTCAGGTAACCAACTTGTCAGGTGTCCTTCAGACCAGCCAGTCAGGTAACAAACTTATCAGGTGTCCTTCAGACCAGCCAGTCAGGTAACAAACTCATCAGGTGTCCTTCAGACCAGCCAGTCAGGTAACCAACTTGTCAGGTGTCCTTCAGACCAGCCAGTCAGGTAACCAACTTGTCAGGTGTCCTTCAGACCAGCCAGTCAGGTAACAAACTCATCAGGTGTCCTTCAGACCAGCCAGTCAGGTAACAAACTCGTCAGGTGTCCTTCAGACCAGCCAGTCAGGTAACCAACTTGTCAGGTGACCGTCAGACCAGCCAGTCAGGTAACGAACTCATCAGGTGTCCTTCAGACCAGCCAGTCAGGTAACGAACTTGTCAGGTGTCCTTCAGACCAGCCAGTCAGGTAACGAACTCATCAGGTGACCTTCAGACCAGCCAGTCAGGTAACAAACTCCTCAGGTGTCCTTCAGACCAGCCAGTCAGGTAACGAACTCATCAGGTGTCCTTCAGACCAGCCAGTCAGGTAACGAACTTGTCAGGTGTCCTTCAGACCAGCCAGTCAGGTAACGAACTCATCAGGTGTCCTTCAGACCAGCCAGTCAGGTAACGAACTTGTCAGGTGTCCTTCAGACCAGCCAGTCAGGTAACGAACTCATCAGGTGACCTTCAGACCAGCCAGTCAGGTAACAAACTCATCAGGTGTCCTTCAGACCAGCCAGTCAGGTAACGAACTCATCAGGTGTCCTTCAGACCAGCCAGTCAGGTAACGAACTCATCAGGTGTCCTTCAGACCAGCCAGTCAGGTAACAAACTCATCAGGTGTCCTTCAGACCAGCCAGTCAGGTAACGAACTCATCAGGTGACCTTCAGACCAGCCAGTCAGGTAACAAACTCATCAGGTGTCCTTCAGACCAGCCAGTCTGGGTAATTGATAATTAGATGACTTAAAAGTACAGGTTAACCAAACGGTACTAACAAAATGAGACAACGTATATAGAAATGATAACATTTAATATGACGCTCCTTTGTTTACTCCTCCATCAGGTCCCCCACAATGGCTGGCGGTCTGTTTGCTATGAACAGGAAGTATTTTAATGAGCTTGGCCAATACGATGCTGGAATGGACATCTGGGGCGGAGAAAATCTGGAAATATCCTTCAGGGTAGGAGTTTGTTTTACACAAAGTAATTGAAGGCATCATTCAGTTTGAGATAACAGTTGGAAGTGCTGTTTTACAGGAAAGTCATTAAATGCATCGTTAGCTCTGAGCAGATGTTTTATACTCGGTCAGTGAAAGCGTCATTTTTTCTTGGATAAAAGGTTGAGTGGGATTTTTTACAGAGTCACTGAAGGCATCATTCTCTAAATGTGATGATTTACACACAGTCAGCGAAGGTGTTGTCTGTTAGAAGATGAAGGCTAAGAGTGCCGTTTTATTGACAGTTAGTGAACATATTGTTCATTGTGGGAAAGTTTTCCTGGCAGACTGACTCACTGGTGTCATCCTGTCTCTGTAATCTCTCTTTATGCATGTTTATCTTCAGATCTGGATGTGTGGTGGTCAGCTCCTCATTATCCCATGCTCCAGAGTTGGTCACATCTTCAGGAAGCGACGTCCATACGGCTCACCAGGAGGGCAGGACACCATGGCACACAACTCTCTGAGGCTGGCCCATGTGTGGATGGATGAATATAAGGTACATGTAAACAAAAACTAACATACAAACTGGGCTACTGTAGTGTCCTTTGATCTTACTTCCATTCTCTTTGTCTCAACCAATCAGGAGCAGTATCTGTCTCTGCGTCCAGAACTGCGTGACCGCAGTTATGGTGACATCAGTGAGCGTGTGGCGCTCAGGGAGCGACTGCAGTGTCATTCATTCCGTTGGTACCTGGACACGGTCTATCCAGAGATGCAGACTATTGCCAATGGCAACAAGCAGCAGTCACTGTTTGTCAACAAGGGCTTAAAGCGGCCCAAAGTTCTGCATAGAGGACAGGTATCTAAACTTAGCAACACAAACACATGCTGAGTTTTGCAGGTGCTCATCCTGTGTGTCCTTCAGCTTCGTAACCTTGCAACTGGACGATGTCTGGTGGCCCAGGGACGAGTGAGTCAGAAGGGCGGGGCTGTCATCTTACGACCATGTGACTCCCGAGACCCAGAGCAGGTAATGAGAACATATTATAACATATTGGTAGGCGGCATAGTCTAGCGGAAGGGAGATGGGCTTTCGTTTGGATCCTGAGTCCCAGCAGAGCCTACGTGTCAAAGTATACTTGGGCAAGATACTGAAGCCTTCAACTACCTCCCGGGCGCCGTACAAAATGGCTGCCCTCTGCTCCTCACCACACGGTGATGATAGGTTAAATGCAGAACCTGAATTTCCCCAAGATGGATTAATAAAATATATATTATTTATTGTTATTATTTATTTTATTATATGACCTTCAAGTGTCTGGCACTGTAACCTGAATCATGTGACCTAAGCCATAGGACCCGTGTTTGCAGGAATGGACATATGATGAAGACGGACAGCTGGTCCTTGCAGGTCTGCTGTGTCTGGATGTGTCGGAGGTCAGGACCTCTGACCCTCCCAGACTGATGAAGTGTCATGGCTCAGGGGGTTCGCAACAGTGGAGCCTGGGGGTGAGAGGCATTCACACATATAAAGATGATAGTAATTATGATGATGATGACATTGAACATTTCTTTCCTGCAGAAGTCCAATTGGCTCTACCAGGTCTCTGTGGGCCAGTGTCTCGCTGTTTCCCAGCCAGTCAGGCCAAAGGGTTACGTTTCCATGGCGATATGCGACAGGTCGCAGGCACAGCAGTGGCAGCTGGAGGGTTGAGGAGGTGTACACACAGAAACGGGGGTCATTTAATAGTTATAAAGACAATCTGGAAGAAAAAGTTTCTAGTTCAATATTTTATCATCGGATTATTTGAAATGTTTTATTTGGGCCGACAGCAGTACAGATGTTTCTCCAGCAGCTTATCGGATTCCAACTCTACATGAATGGATTTACAATTCTCTTTCACCTGGAACCTGGAAAATCCTGGAGTTCACACTGTGATGTTGTGCTTTTGGTTTTAATCAGCAAGATTATTTTGATTCAATCTGATCAGAGCAGCAGAACAATCACTGACAATAGAACATGTATGGTTTCAGTTTATCGTAACTTGCAGCCATTTAGGTAAAACTTCTGTTTTTAGTTTGTTGTCTTTAATAAATCCTCTACTGAAGGTTTAATTGGTGAGTTCTATTGGTTCGTCCTTCAGCCTTGAAATCCTCTTCATATATTCTGCTCTGAGTGTTGTAGGATCAGAAATGCTTCAACCTTTAAATCCCAGTTCTTCTGGATGTTTTAACATAGAACAAAAAATCTGCCCTCTGTCGAAGGGGCGAACCAGCTTCCCTATGTCGAAGGGGTGAACCAGCTGCCCTATGTCGGGGGCCAAACCAGCTGCCCTATGTCGGGGGCCAAACCAGCTGCCCTATGTTGGGGGGCGAACCACCTTCCCTATGTCGAAGGGGTGAACCAGCTGCCCTATGTCGGGGGGCGAACCAGCTGCCCTATGTTGGGGGCCAAACCAGCTGCCCTATGTCGGGGGCCAAACTAGCTGCCCTATGTCGGGGGGCGAACCACCTTCCCTATGTCGAAGGGGTGAACCAGCTGCCCTATGTCGGGGGGCGAACCAGCTGCCCTATGTCGAAGGGGTGAACCACCTTCCCTATGTCGAAGGGGTGAACCAGCTGCCCTATGTCGGGGGCCAAACCAGCTGCCCTATGTCGGGGGCCAAACTAGCTGCCCTATGTCGGGGGGCGAACCAGCTGCCCTATGTCGAAGGGGTGAACCACCTTCCCTATGTCGAAGGGGTGAACCAGCTGCCCTATGTCGGGGGCCAAACCAGCTGCCCTATGTCGGGGGCCAAACCAGCTGCCCTATGTCGGGGGCCAAACTAGCTGCCCTATGTCGGGGGGCGAACCAGCTTCCCTATGTCGAAGGGGTGAACCAGCTGCCCTATGTCGGGGGGCGAACCAGCTGCCCTATGTCGAAGGGGTGAACCCGCTGCCCTATGTCGAAGGGGTGAACCACCTTCCCTATGTCGAAGGGGTGAACCAGCTGCCCTATGTCGGGGGCCAAACCAGCTGCCCTATGTCGGGGGCCAAACTAGCTGCCCTATGTCGAAGGGGTGAACCAGCTGCCCTATGTCGAAGGGGTGAACCAGCTGCCCTATGTCGAAGGGGTGAACCACCTGCCCTCTGTCGGGGGGCAAACCAGCTGCCCTCTGTCGGGGGGCGAACCAGCTGCCCTATGTCGAAGGGGTGAACCAGCTGCCCTCTGTCGGGGGGCGAACCAGCTGCCCTATGTCGGGGCGCGAATTCATTCATTAATAAATTTATTCAGTGGACTGAATGTCAGGATCACCGGGACATTTCCCGGTGATCCTGACTGCCGAACCGGCCCGCTTGCGATTGGGACGACGGTCAGGTGGAGCTTGATTGTTAAATAAACACGTCATGTGGTTCATTAAACCATCTGCCTCGATGACACTCCCTCAGATACATCAGGTAGCACAATCACGACCCTCCCCTTCTATCTTTCTGTTAGGATGGCTGCCGCGATGAAGATACCCCCCCACCCACACACACACACACTCCCCCACCTTTCATTCTAGAGGGAAATGGAGCAAGATGGACAGGAAAAGAGGAATGGTGGAGCAGAGAGGTAGAGGATGAAAAAGAAAAAGTACCTGTCAGAGACGCAGTAAAGTTCTTTAAATTAACTGACATGTTTATCAGTAAGGGAACAGCTGAGCCATATAAACACTGTTGACTCACAAAAAGACTCACAACCGTCCAAGATGATTAACCTAATTAGGAGGTTAGCTGATGGATTAAAACATGTGTTACACATAGTTACCCATAATGCATTGCATTACCCAGTTACCCATAATGCCTCAAGTGTCCTACCAGTGTAACTTAATCTGTTATTAGGAGGGTCCTTGAAGAGGATAAGATCACCCATTCAGATTCGAGGCATCTTTAAAGGTTTTCCAGGACCTAAAGATGTTTTTGTAACCGCTGATATTCTGTGAAGCTCATCACATGGATAGTTACTGTGTGGTTCTACTCAGCTGAAGTAAAGGTTTCATTGTTTTGTGATAAACATCAAACACTTGAAAAGGGTAATTAGATCCAGTGATGATCAGGGCCTGGATCAGTCCCCTCTGTGTGGTCCTCATGCTGATGGTTAAACTCGGTCAGCGGGTTAATATGCCATCACGCAGTCTGAGCAGCTGCCAGGTGATTGGATACTCCAACTCAATCGGTCTCATAAATCCATGTTTAGAAAAGTAGAAACTTTATTGATCCACTGTTATTTGACACAACAGTGTGTCTGTTTGCAACAGCCAGTTTTCTAATATGTCTGTGTTCCTTTAAGGTTGAACATAATATTGAACATTTTCATAAAAACCTATATTTTTAAAAACATAATACCTCCTCGGGCTGTTACAGTACAGTATTTCCTTTAAAGAGTCCCTTCCATTAAAAACATTTTTCTGAGGTTTCTGTTGAATATTTTAGCTCCACAGGTGTTCTTACCTTCATAGTGGGTGAAAACAGGTCAACAACTTCTCTTTCAGTTTTAATCTCTCAAACTACGCAGGTGGTGATAAAACCCGAGTTCTAACGGCCTGTATCTGTTTCATCACAACTCCTTTGTTCGTTAGTATTCATCAGCTCCCGCAGTTGAAACCACACCTAGCATGCTGCTGGCTAAAAGCTGTTAGCATAAGACGTAGCAAATAGGTAGCGTGACCAATCAGATCCTCCTGCATTATGTTCAGATGCAGAAGGGTCTTGACACCGGAGCCGCACCTGATCATTTCCGCGTCAAATTTTTCGATGGACCAATTACATATCACCTTTGTTGTGCGTCATCCTGAAAACACGGAACTAGCGTTTTCCACCCAGAACACAACATTCAACATGGCGGACTCGGCTGTGCAATGACACCTCGTCTTCACAAGTTTTTGACCCAAAAGCGACAACTGTCATTAATATTCATCTTTTCTCCTCCATTAACCATGGCTCTGTAGCTACCATTACGGCTCTGTGGCTACCATTACGGCTCTGTAGCTACCATTACGGCTCTGTAGCTACCATCACGGTTCTGTGGCTACCATTACGGCTCTATGGCTACCATTACGGCTCTATGGCTACCATTACGGCTCTGTAGCTACCATTACGGCTCTGTGGCTACCATTACGGCTCTGTGGCTACCATTACGGCTCTGTAGCTACCATCACGGTTCTGTGGCTACCATTACGGCTCTATGGCTACCATTACGGCTCTATGGCTACCATTACGGCTCTGTAGCTACCATCACGGTTCTGTGGCTACCATCACGGTTCTGTGGCTACCATTACGGCTCTGTGGCTGCCATTACGGCTCTGTAGCTACCATTTCGGCTCTGTAGCTACCATTACGGCTCTGTGGCTACCATCACGGCTCTGTGGCTACCATTACGGCTCTATGGCTACCATTACGGCTCTGTAGCTACCATCACGGTTCTGTGGCTACCATCACGGTTCTGTGGCTACCATTACGGCTCCGTGGCTGCCATTACGGCTCTGTGGCTACCATTACGGCTCTGTGGCTACCATTACGGCTCTGTAGCTACCATTACGGCTCTGTAGCTACCATCACGGCTCTGTAGCTACCATTACGGCTCTGTGGCTACCTTTACGGCTCTGTGTCTACCATTACGGCTCTATGGCTACCATTACGGCTCTGTAGCTACCATCACGGTTCTGTGGCTACCATCACGGTTCTGTGGCTACCATTACGGCTCCGTGGCTACCATTACGGCTCCGTGGCTGCCATTACGGCTCTGTAGCTACCGTCACGGCTCTGTGGCTACCATTACGGCTCTGTTGCTGCCATTACGGCTCTGTAGCTACCATCACGGCTCTGTGGCTACCATTACGGCTCTGTGGCTGCCATTACGGCTCTGTGGCTACCATTACGGCTCTGTGGCTACCATTACGGCTCTGTAGCTACCATTACGGCTCTGTAGCTACCATCACGGCTCTGTAGCTACCATTACGGCTCCGCT
>SSNP01000039.1:4064992-4079669 GCA_006937955.1 Pachypanchax playfairii | reverse complement strand
CAACTGTCATTAATATTCATCTTTTCTCCTCCATTAACCATGGCTCTGTAGCTACCATTACGGCTCTGTGGCTACCATTACGGCTCTGTAGCTACCATTACGGCTCTGTAGCTACCATTACGGTTCTGTGGCTACCATTACGGCTCTGTGGCTCCCATTACGGCTCTGTGGCTCCCATTACGGCTCTGTGGCTCCCATCACGGCTCTGTGGCTACCATTACGGCTCTGTGGCTGCCATTACGGCTCTGTGCTACCATTACGGCTCTGTGGCTACCATGACGGCTCTGTAGCTACCATCACGGTTCTGTGGCTACCATTACGGCTCTATGGCTACCATTACGGCTCTATGGCTACCATTACGGCTCTGTAGCTACCATCTCGGTTCTGTGGCTACCATCACGGTTCTGTGGCTACCATTACGGCTCTGTGGCTGCCATTACGGCTCTGTGGCTACCATTACGGTTCTGTGGCTACCATTACGGCTCTGTAGCTACCATTACGGCTCTGTGGCTACCATTACGGCTCTGTGGCTACCATTACGGCTCTGTAGCTACCATCACGGTTCTGTGGCTACCATCACGGTTCTGTGGCTACCATTACGGCTCTGTGGCTGCCATTACGGCTCTGTGGCTACCATTACGGCTCTGTGGCTACCATTACGGCTCTGTAGCTACCATTACGGCTCTGTGGCTATCATTACGGCTCTGTGGCTACCATTACGGCTCTGTGGCTACCATTACGGCTCTGTAGCTACCATCACGGTTCTGTGGCTACCATCACGGTTCTGTGGCTACCATTACGGCTCCGTGGCTGCCATTACGGCTCTGTAGCTACCATCACGGCTCTGTGGCTACCATTACGGCTCTGTGGCTGCCATTACGGCTCTGTGGCTACCATTACGGCTCTGTGGCTACCATTACGGCTCTGTAGCTACCATTACGGCTCTGTAGCTACCATCACGGCTCTGTAGCTACCATTACGGCTCCGCTCACTAAACCTTTTGTTTTTGTTCCGCCTCATGTGTATCTGCTTTAGCGTCACATATGTTGCGTCACTTCTGGGTTTCTGTGATTGGTTCTCTCTCAACTGACTAAGCCCGCCTTTGAAATTGAGAGACAGCGATTCAGCTCCAGGCCCTCACGTCTTTGTAAAGTAGTCTGTCAAAGACGTGAGGGTCTGGTTGATCAGGTAAGCAAACAGGACGACACGACGTCTGACATTGCCATGTGCAGCGGGGCAGGAAACAGTATTCTTTGCTCTCACAGGCTAGTTTGTTAACCAATCAGAGTCCAGCAAATTCGAACAATGAATATGAACGAGCTGCAGCTCGAGGCCTGACAGAAGGAGCTGGAACCACACGAATTTTAACGCAGACAGATTGAAAGGTCTGTTAATCAGTGTTTCCTGACGTTTTTTAGATATAAAATGTTTCATATTACTGGTTAATACTTAAGAAATAACTGCAAAGTCCTGAAATTTGTATGAAATGGCCTCTTTAAACATTATATTTGATTTAAAATATAAGAAAATATTTCTTTTGACGACACAACGTTGGCATTATGTGTTGAATTATGTGTTTGCAATGAGGCTATGTGTTGAAGTATCCTTGGGCAAGATACTGAGCCCCGCAACTGCCCCCCGGGCGCTGTTCAAGATGGCTGGCCTCTGCTCCTCACCTCACTGGGGGAGAGGAGGGATTTTAGGTAAACCAAGTGTTTTACTTCCTGGTCTGAGAATAACTCAAGAATATAAGTTAGATTTCAGGACAAATGAAGAATATACAGTGGGGCAAAAAAGTATTTAGTCAGCCACCAATTGTGTAAGTTCTCCCACTTAAAAAGATCAGAGAGGCCTGTAATTTTCATCATAGGTATACCTCAACTATGAGAGACAAAATGAGGAAAAAAAATCCAGAAAGTCACATTGTCTGATTTTTAAAGAATTTATTTGCAAATTATGGTGGAAAATAAGTATTTGGTCAATAACAAAAGTTAATCTCAATACTTTGTTATATAGCCTTTGTTGGCAATGACAGAGGTCAAACGTTTTCTGTAAGTCTTCACAAGGTTTTCACACACTGTTGCTGGTATTTTGGCCCATTCCTCCATGCAGATCTCCTCTAGAGCAGTGATGTTTTGGGGCTGACGCTGGGCAACACGGACTTTCAACTCCCTCCAGAGATTTTCTATGGGGTTGAGATCTGGAGACTGGCTAGGCCACTCCAGGACCTTGAAATGCTTCTTACGAAGCCACTCCTTCGTTGCCCGGGCGGTGTGTTTGGGATCATTGTCATGCTGAAAGACCCAGCCACGTCTCATTTTCAATGCCCTTGCTGATGGAAGGAGGTTTTCACTCAAAATCTTACGACATTCATTCATTCCTTTACACGGATCAGTCGTCCTGGTCCCCTTGCAGAAAAACAGCCCCAAAGCATGATGTTTCCACCCCCATGCTTTACAGTAGGTATGGTGTTCTTTGGATCCAACTCAGCATTCTTTCCCCTCCAAACACGACAAGTTGAGTTTCTACCAAAAAGTTCTATTTTGGTTTCATCTGACCATATGATGTTCTCCCAATCCTCTTCTGGATCATCCAAATGCTCTCTAGCAAACCGCAGACGGGCCTGGACGTGTCCTGGCTTCAGCAGGGGGACACGTCTGGCACTGCAGGATTTGAGTCCCTGGCGGCGTAGTGTGTTACTGATGGTAGCCTTTGTTACTTTGGTCCCAGCTCTCTGCAGGTCATTCACTAGGTCCCTCCGTGTGGTTCTGGGATTTTTGCTCACCGTTCTTGTGATCATTTTGACCCCACGGGGTGAGATCTTGCGTGGAGCCCCAGATCGAGGGAGATTATCAGTGGTCTTGTATGTCTTCCATTTTCTAATAATTGCTCCCACAGTTGATTTCTTCACACCAAGCTGCTTACCTATTGCAGATTCAGTCTTCCCAGCCTGGTGAAGGTCTACAATTTTGTTTCTGGTGTCCTTTGACAGCTCTTTGGTCTTGGCCATAGTGGAGTTTGGAGCGTGACTGTTTGAGGTTGTGGACAGGTGTCTTTTATACTGATAACGAGTTCATACAGGTGCCATTAATACAGGTAACGAGTGGAGGACCGAGGAGCCTCTTAAAGAAGTTACAGGTCTGTGAAAGCCAGAAATCTTACTTGTTTGTAGGTGACCAAATACTTATTTTCCACCATAATTTGCAAATAAATTCTTTAAAAATCAGACAATGTGATTTTCTGGATTTTTTTTCCTCATTTTGTCTCTCATAGTTGAGGTATACCTATGATGAAAATTACAGGCCTCTCTGATCTTTTTAAGTGGGAGAACTTACACAATTGGTGGCTGACTAAATACTTTTTTGCCCCACTGTATAACACCAACAGTAAGATTTTATCATATATGTGTCTATCACAGATGTTGAAAGCTGTAAAATAACATGATACAGAACCTTTAAGAGGCTCTAGCAGTTCTCAGATGAGAAGCTCCTCTAGGTTCTAAATTCTGCAGGAGTGGTATATAGGTTCTCCTCAGGTGGGAACAGCTCCTCTCTTTGTTGTGTCAGAGGGGAACCTTGAGGTGAGCAAGTAAGAACCTCCTCCAGATATTTGGGTGGTTTTGGATCATGGTGTGTATATGTGTTTGTAGGAAGTGGGCCGTCCTGACAGCTCGAGCCAGATGTTCACTTCTGCCTGCCCTGTTTCTCTTCTATGGTTTTACACCTGTGAAGGTGTCTTAGTTTAACTCAGTGAAGATGTTTTGCTTGTGGTGCTGAGGGATTTGTGGGATAACTGAGGGATGAAATTGATAATCTGTTGTGGAGATTATTTTTGATTCTGTGTGAGATGGAATCAGCTGTAAGGAGGGTTCGAGGAAGGAGACGATCAGCCGCCTGCAGCTGATCGATACAAAGAGCGACTGTGTTTGTTTATTATGTAAAACACTATTTAGTTCAGTGATTGGCTCTACAATGAACCCTGATAAAAACATTCTGGTTCTGATCCACTGGACAGAGATTTGAAACCTTTTTTTCTAGCGACAGTTTTTTGTTTAAGAACATCATTCTTTATCACCGTCTCCTCTTGCTGCTGCAGATCCTCCTACACCTCCTGCTACTCTGACACCTCGGAGCCATAAACTAAATTATGTTCTGGTTTCCAGTTTCAGCCTTAGTTGTGATAAAATGATCTGATTGCTTTAACTGGAACTCCTGCTTCTTTCAGATGACTTTTATTCTGAAAAATAAGCTTCCTGTTTGGTCACATCATTGGTTTAAATTGTCAAGTTATATAAATTCTAAACTTGAAATGGAAGTCGGAAGTTCAAGCCGACATAATTCCAAGTGCTCTCTGTGGTTGGGCCCCAGAACAAGCTTTAAGTCCCGCCTCCTTAGCATTCACACTAGTCTCTTTCTGTTTATATTTTTTGGCTAACATCTCCTAGCTCTTCAGCGGGCATGCAGTGAAGAGGGTATTAAATGGATGGAACAGCAGCAAAACTTATCACAAGACAAGCCACAAGCTGATTGTCACCACTACCACCTGTGAAAGTAACCTGGCTCTGCCAGATGTGTATGTGTAGCCCCACCTGTCCAGTCGGTGCTACACATACATCTGGGATTTCTCTGCGTGAAACAGTCTATAAAAGGGAGGGACATCTGGTATAATATTTTAAGCTGATTGTAGGAGGAGCCAGCTGTCAGGTCTTGGGGGTTTGGTTGTTTTATTATGTTCTGTACTTTGGGGTTTATTTCAGTAGTTGTTTTTCCTTTTGTTCTCATTCGGTGTCTTAGGCTTTTATTTTCCTTAGTCATGTAGTTTCCTGTTTTGCTTTTATTTTGGTTATGTCTGTACTTCCTGTTCTCCTCATGTGTCATTCAGTATCTTGTCAGCTTGTCTCTTCAGTCTAGTGTTTTTCCGTTCAGGTGTGTCTTGTTTCTGTGATTACTTCCTGTGTTTGTTTCTCTTCATGTCAGCAGATGTTTTGTGTTTGTTATCAGTTTGGTGTTTGTATTTAAGTCCCGTGTGTTAGTTAGTCAGTGTCGGTTTGTTTTTAGTCCTTATCTTAGTTCCTTGTTCTCAGTCCTAGTCTTAGCTCCCTGTCTGCCTAGTCCCTGTCTCAGTCTCAGCCCCTCTTCACCTTGTTTAGTTCTCGTTTCACTCCGGTCACATTTTGAATTATCTTCTTTGTTTCGTCTGGTCCCGTCATTCACCCCAACCATGTAAGTTTGTTTTGCTTTATTATTAAACCTTTGTGTGCCTTATTTTTGCCTCCCCATCTCCTGCCTGAGCTTGGGTCCTACACGACACCTTCCTAATCATAAATCCTAACACCAGCAAGTGTATATCATGATATGGGTTTAGCCAATCACAGTAAATCAAACTCTTATAAATCCAGTTAGGAGTAAAACACGCACATCGTTACCATCAAGAAATACACAAAGTTCTTAACTTTGATCATTTTACAACCAAGAAATCGTCTCTAGTTCTAAAACAGATTCAATAACTGCTTTTATGTACATCCACCAGCAGCCATGTTTGTTTTACTTTACCTGTCAATCATACCCGAACACCCGCCCCAAAGTAAAATGCTAACACATGATTGGTCCGAACCACCAATGGAGTCAGACCGTTTAGTTGGAGCAGAACAAGATGGATTTTTGGTTTTGAAAACTCCAAATCTCGGTGGTCAGAGGGTCCGGTGGCTGTTTGGTGGCGGTCGGAGGGTCCGGTGGCTGTTTGGTGGCGGTCGGAGGGTCCGGTGGCTGTTTGGTGGCGGTCTGAGGGTCCGGTGGCTGTTTGGTGGCGGTCGGAGGGTCCGGTGGCTGTTTGGTGGCGATCGGAGGGTCCATTTACCATTTATTGACACACACTCACACACATCTGATACACTCCAGCAGGCTGTTCTGTGCCTTACGTTACGACCAGAACCACACACAGGTCAATATGGACCTGAGAGCATCTCAGGTCCATATTGATTTCAGATTTCCCTCAGAGGCGTCATAAAGTGCCGCTGTCACATCAGTCTGCACGTTTTCCATCAGACACATCATGACATCCTCCGTTCATCTGTCTTCTGACACGTTACAGACTCTCTCCCTACTGGGTGTGTGTGACTTAGTCTGGATTCTGTGGCAGTGAAGAAACTTCAACTTGTGCTCATACAGATTTAGAGCTGCTTTGCCTTTTGAGTTTCCCACTTTCTCTTTGATCTACAGTGGGGCAAAAAAGTATTTAGTCAGCCACCAATTGTGTAAGTTCTCCCACTTAAAAAGATCAGAGAGGCCTGTAATTTTCATCATAGGTATACCTCAACTATGAGAGACAAAATGAGGAAAAAAAATCCAGAAAATCACATTGTCTGATTTTTAAAGAATTTATTTGCAAATTATGGTGGAAAATAAGTATTTGGTCAATAACAAAAGTTAATCTCAATACTTTGTTATATAGCCTTTGTTGGCAATGACAGAGGTCAAACGTTTTCTGTAAGTCTTCACAAGGTTTTCACACACTGTTGCTGGTATTTTGGCCCATTCCTCCATGCAGATCTCCTCTAGAGCAGTGATGTTTTGGGGCTGACGCTGGGCAACACGGACTTTCAACTCCCTCCAGAGATTTTCTATGGGGTTGAGATCTGGAGACTGGCTAGGCCACTCCAGGACCTTGAAATGCTTCTTACGAAACCACTCCTTCGTTGCCCAGGCGGTGTGTTTGGGATCATTGTCATGCTGAAAGACCCAGCCACGTCTCATTTTCAATGCCCTTGCTGATGGAAGGATGTTTTCACTCAAAATCTTACGATACATGGCCCCATTCATTCTTTCCTTTACACGGATCAGTCGTCCTGGTCCCCTTGCAGAAAAACAGCCCCAAAGCATGATGTTTCCACCCCCATGCTTTACAGTAGGTATGGTGTTCTTTGGATCCAACTCAGTATTCTTTCCCCTCCAAACACGACAAGTTGAGTTTCTACCAAAAAGTTCTATTTTGGTTTCATCTGACCATATGATGTTCTCCCAATCCTCTTCTGGATCATCCAAATGCTCTCTAGCAAACCGCAGACGGGCCTGGACGTGTCCTGGCTTCAGCAGGGGGACACGTCTGGCACTGCAGGATTTGAGTCCCTGGCGGCGTAGTGTGTTACTGATGGTAGCCTTTGTTACTTTGGTCCCAGCTCTCTGCAGGTCATTCACTAGGTCCCTCCGTGTGGTTCTGGGATTTTTGCTCACCGTTCTTGTGATCATTTTGACCCCACGGGGTGAGATCTTGCGTGGAGCCCCAGATCGAGGGAGATTATCAGTGGTCTTGTATGTCTTCCATTTTCTAATAATTGCTCCCACAGTTGATTTCTTCACACCAAGCTGCTTACCTATTGCAGATTCAGTCTTCCCAGCCTGGTGAAGGTCTACAATTTTGTTTCTGGTGTCCTTTGACAGCTCTTTGGTCTTGGCCATAGTGGAGTTTGGAGCGTGACTGTTTGAGGTTGTGGACAGGTGTCTTTTATACTGATAACGAGTTCACACAGGTGCCATTAATACAGGTAACGAGTGGAGGACCGAGGAGCCTCTTAAAGAAGTTACAGGTCTGTGAAAGCCAGAAATCTTACTTGTTTGTAGGTGACCAAATACTTATTTTCCACCATAATTTGCAAATAAATTCTTTAAAAATCAGACAATGTGATTTTCTGGATTTTTTTTCCTCATTTTGTCTCTCATAGTTGAGGTATACCTATGATGAAAATTACAGGCCTCTCTGATCTTTTTAAGTGGGAGAACTTACACAATTGGTGGCTGACTAAATACTTTTTTGCCCCACTGTATGTAAAATCTGAGGAGCGTGCACATAGGCTCCACTGCGTGTGCACGTCTCTGTGTGAATAATGAAACATTATTCCTGCAGTGTGAAGATCGATGCAGAGGAAGTGCGGCTCATAACTGCAGATATCAGAATGAGACGCTCAGTTATTGATCAGCTGCTCTGCAGGAGCCAATCAGCTGCAGCTCTGTGTAAGTGAATTAAGCTGTGTGTGCTGGGGAGGGTGTGTGTGGCCCCCCAGGGCCTAATGAAGGAGGAGGATCCAGCAGAGGCTCAGATCGATCTGGGAGGAGGAGAGGAGAGGCACCCCCTCCTCATCAGAGTGAAGAGGAGCAGCATGAGAGCCAGACGCTGACGAAACAAGTCTTTTATCCCAAACGAACCTCTGCAGAATCGCTTGTATTTAACTCTGAGGACAAATGTTGTGGGAGCGGATCACGCTACTGACGCTGGGGGTCGTCATGGTGACGGGGGTCATCGGGATGAAAGCAGCTCGCGTGGTGAGCGGTGAGTTGACAGAATCCTGACATTGAATTTTGTTCCTTCTGACATCATTCTGCCATTTCATTTGTGATGCGGTTCGGACCCAATGATCCAGATGTTGATCCGGTTTATCAGATGGACCGACGCTAGTTCCGAATCAAAATAAAAGTTGGATAGACTCACATGGTAAAAAGTCACGTGCTTTCTTTGACTAGACAGAGTAGATGTTAGTATTTAGACGCGTATTTTCTTTATTTTGATCATGTCTTACATCATGTTTGGAGTTGATTTTAAATTTTATATAACTCAGTCAGTCAGCAGCTGTCTGTACCCGCGTGGTCCTGTTCACACTCGAGAGCTGGCGGCTCACTGGGCGGGGCTACACCTGGACAGGTCACCAGTCCATGTATAAATCATTCAGGACATGAAGAACCTTCACGTGGAGTCAGAACCCTAACCATCTTTGTTGTAGGATGTTCGTCATGATGTCCAATAACATCAAATTTATTTTACATCGAGGTAATAAAACCTTTGAAATGAACCCAAACCGGGTCAGATGGGTCCGTGTGGAACAGATTCAAACTCATTGTTTAACTCCCGCAGGTATCATATTTATATTTACAGGAAATGTGTCTTTTTTTTTAATGAAGACACGTTTAAAGGGTGACCAGATGAACCCAGTTTAATTTGGTCCGATTTCACCCAAACGTCTCACACCAACATCTTACAGATTTACTGATTTTTGATCAAATTTGTCACAAAGACGATGTTCTGGTTCTGATTCTGTGTTTAACTTAAAGGTTTATCTTTACTTAAACTTCTGTCTCTGAAATCTGAGAGGGATATTAGACAGGGACAGAGAGACACTGGACAAGTGGAGAGGGGGACATATATAAATGGAGCTCTTTACTGGCTTTAACAGGAAACTGATGATGATGCACCAGAGAATCCAGCTAATCACTTAAAGTAGCTCTGAGGAGGCAGTTTAACCCCCGACAGGAGAATTAATCACACACACACACACACACACACAGTCTGTATTGTGGTGGATGTCAGTTCATGTGTAGTGCCGTGAAACCATTCCAAACTTCTAAGAAGTTGTTTTGTTCCTTATTTTGAAGGATTTTGTTGAGTTTATTTTTCACACACACACATGCACACAGACACATGCACGCACACACACACTCACATACACACTCACAGATGCACACACACAGACGCGCGCACACACATGCACACAGACACATGCATGCTCACACAGACATGCACACACACTCTCTCACACACACAGACGCACACATGCTATAAACCGCCCAAACAGAAACACTCCTTCATCTTGGTGATTACTCCAAACATCAGCTCTCTATCAACAACTGATCAGCTTTGTGGGCGGGGCTCTGTGTCTTCCAGGTCAGACAGTGTGTGTGGGCGGTCCTGAGCGTCCCTGCTATAAGTTTGCCTACTTCTATGATGTGTCGAGCCGCTTGGCATTTAGTGAGGCGCGACAGGCCTGTGAGATGGACGGAGGAGATCTGCTAAGCATCGAGAGTCTGTCTGAGCAAAGATATGTGGAACACCTGCTGCAGGTGAGCTACACACACCTGCCCCAGGTGAGACACACACAACTGCTCTAGGTCAGATACATACACCCGCTCCTTCATGCCTGCAGAAGCTGAATTCTGGAGCAGTTGGTGGTTCCAAAGGAGGAGGCGGGATTGCAGATGGAGATTTCTGGATTGGCCTGACTCGGGGGGGTGGAGCTGATAGCACCTTAACTCCCTGTCCACAGCTCTATCATTGGACTGATGGCAGTGTGGCTGCCTTTAGGTGAGTGTGATGTCATCACTGCATTACATGCATTTGAGTCCTGCTGGTAACTATGGTGATCATAATGACTATGATGGTTGTGCAGGAACTGGTATGCTGACGAGCCTTCCTGCGGTGGTGAGGCCTGCGTTGTTATGTATCACCAACCAACTGCACTTCCTGGTATGGGTGGAGCTTATCTTTACCAATGGAATGATGACCGCTGCAACATGAAGCACAACTTTATTTGCAAGTATGAGCCAGGTGAGGTCAGCCAGTCAGTGTGAACGTCTGTGAAAGATGCCTGTCTTGAGTCAGTTTGTCTCTTGTGTTTCAGAAAGACACTCAGTGAAAGGACACAATGACACACCTGTAGAACAGGGCCCAGGTGAGGGGGGGGAGGAACACACCTGCAGCTGCCAGTCAGTTTGTTCACCTCTGTACATTCTGTTTGTCCTCATCAGTGAATGCAGGAGGAAGTGGGGTCACTCAGTCTGCAGGCAGTGAAGACGTCCCACCGCAGGTTGCCATGACAGGAGCTTCAGGTTGGTGGCGGTGACCTCTGACCTTTAAGTGATGTCACTGTCTCATACTTTCTGTGTTTTCAGGCATGTTGCTGCTGTATGTCATTATCCCAACCATCCCGTTGCTACTGCTCATCCTGGTGGCTTCTGGGACATGTTGTTTCCAAACATTCAGTAGAAGGTAAGACTGGAGAACTACAAATCCCAGCATGCTGTTCTGCAGCTGCTACAGCATCAGAAAATGTTCTTTAAAGAGTAACTCATCCCCAAACAGCTGTTTTCTGCTAATAAACTGTATTAGTGGGTCTTTAATGTAATCTTTCAGTTTCAGTTTTTTTTTTTACATTTTCATGTAAACTTGTTAAATTCTACACTTTTTGGTCTAAAAACATCTCAGTGCTGCCCTCTTAGGGTTGAAAGGCTACTGCATTTGAATTTGGTGATTGGCTGAAAGCGGTTCATGCCTACGTCAGCATCGTCTCTAAGACACGCCTCCTGGAGAATAAATTATCTCTCAGACAGACACACTCGCCCCGCCCACCCATTGTCTCCAGCTTCTCACCAAAGAGCTGCACACAGGGATTTAGAGCAACTGGCTGAAAACTACGACAAGGAGAATAACTGATATCATTAAAAAATATTGAAATCAGGACAAAGTCTTCACTGCAGTGGTTGTGATTGTGTGGATGTGATTTTTGCACATTATATTTTTATTCAGGCATTTACTCAGGCACCTCTCTGTAACATGGCAGAGTCACACTGGAGCTAATATGAACGCCGAGGAGTGCTACAGTGGGGCAAAAAAGTATTTAGTCAGCCACCAATTGTGTAAGTTCTCCCACTTAAAAAGATCAGAGAGGCCTGTAATTTTCATCATAGGTATACCTCAACTATGAGAGACAAAATGAGGAAAAAAATCCAGAAAATCACATTGTCTGATTTTTAAAGAACTTATTTGCAAATTATGGTGGAAAATAAGTATTTGGTCACCTACAAACAAGTAAGATTTCTGGCTTTCACAGACCTGTAACTTCTTTAAGAGGCTCCTCGGTCCTCCACTCGTTACCTGTATTAATGGCACCTGTGTGAACTCGTTATCAGTATAAAAGACACCTGTCCACAACCTCAAACAGTCACGCTCCAAACTCCACTATGGCCAAGACCAAAGAGCTGTCAAAGGACACCAGAAACAAAATTGTAGACCTTCACCAGGCTGGGAAGACTGAATCTGCAATAGGTAAGCAGCTTGGTGTGAAGAAATCAACTGTGGGAGCAATTATTAGAAAATGGAAGACATACAAGACCACTGATAATCTCCCTCGATCTGGGGCTCCACACAAGATCTCACCCCGTGGGGTCAAAATGATCACAAGAACGGTGAGCAAAAATCCCAGAACCACACGGAGGGACCTAGTGAATGACCTGCAGAGAGCTGGGACCAAAGTAACAAAGGCTACCATCAGTAACACACTACGCCGCCAGGGACTCAAATCCTGCAGTGCCAGACGTGTCCCCCTGCTGAAGCCAGGACACGTCCAGGCCCGTCTGCGGTTTGCTAGAGAGCATTTGGATGATCCAGAAGAGGATTGGGAGAACATCATATGGTCAGATGAAACCAAAATAGAACTTTTTGGTAGAAACTCAACTTGTCGTGTTTGGAGGGGAAAGAATGCTGAGTTGGATCCAAAGAACACCATACCTACTGTAAAGCATGGGGGTGGAAACATCATGCTTTGGGGCTGTTTTTCTGCAAGGGGACCAGGACGACTGATCCGTGTAAAGGAAAGAATGAATGGGGCCATGTATCGTAAGATTTTGAGTGAAAACCTCCTTCCATCAGCAAGGGCATTGAAAATGAGACGTGGCTGGGTCTTTCAGCATGACAATGATCCCAAACACACCGCCCGGGCAACGAAGGAGTGGCTTCGTAAGAAGCATTTCAAGGTCCTGGAGTGGCCTAGCCAGTCTCCAGATCTCAACCCCATAGAAAATCTCTGGAGGGAGTTGAAAGTCCGTGTTGCCCAGCGTCAGCCCCAAAACATCACTGCTCTAGAGGAGATCTGCATGGAGGAATGGGCCAAAATACCAGCAACAGTGTGTGAAAACCTTGTGAAGACTTACAGAAAACGTTTGACCTCTGTCATTGCCAACAAAGGCTATATAACAAAGTATTGAGATTAACTTTTGTTATTGACCAAATACTTATTTTCCACCATAATTTGCAAATAAATTCTTTAAAAATCAGACAATGTGATTTTCTGGATTTTTTTTCCTCATTTTGTCTCTCATAGTTGAGGTATACCTATGATGAAAATTACAGGCCTCTCTGATCTTTTTAAGTGGGAGAACTTACACAATTGGTGGCTGACTAAATACTTTTTTGCCCCACTGTACATGTCAATCACGGCCCAGCACGCCATTCCTCCAGGGTCCTAAGTAACGCCTACTTTCAGCATTATTTGAAAAAGCAGTTAGAAGGCAGGAAGATAATTTAGAAGGGGATGAGTTCCTCTTTAACATGAGGGTTCCATTCACAACGGTGCAAGTCTCTAAACAGGTTGGAGAGAGTTAATCAGTGTCCAAGTTACAGAGATCAGTGCTTGGTCTGGTCGGGTCTGGATCAGTGATGTCACTCACAGGTAAATTTTGAAGTGACTGGTTGGTGTGGAGGAAAGATTTGGTAACAAATGAATCAGGCAAGTGAATTTTATGAAGAGGGTTATTATAAAAACATGCATGATTGAGAGCAGTCAGTCAGTTGATGGAACATTGAGGCTCAGAGCTGTTTTATAGTGCTGATACAGAGAGATTGCCAGACTTCTGGACGTCAACAGAACCCTGAACGTCTTGGACAGATTGAGAAGCTGTGAGTATGAAATGTTAGGTCATTGTGACATGTTTGTACAGATGACATGAGGTAACTTGAATTTCTTCTACAATTCCCTCTTCTTTTTAACCTAAAATATGATCAACAAAAGTAACATATCACCCTCAGTCATACATCACAAAATAAAAATAAATAAACCCACATAAACTGAAACTAAAAAAAGATGAAGAAAATATAAAGAGAAAGAAAGAAAAACCCGGAAGAGAAAAAAATAAAGGTAAAATGACCCACAATTAAAATATTGCACTGGAAGGCTAACCCCACCAACAAAACAAGTAAGTTAAAAAAGAAAAAATAAATTAAAAAGTTTAAGAAAAAACAGAAAAAAATAAAATAAAGAAAAAAACACAAAAATAACTTCTAATCGACCCACAAACAAACAAACAAAACCCCTTAAAAGTAGAAATGTACCTTCCAAAGCTAAAATAACGTGTTAACAATTCCTAAGTAGTCAATAAATTAATAACCATAACATTCAAAACATAAGTTAGTTCAGGCAATCAACCCTACAATTTTATACTAGTCTGGTTTGACCCTAAATCTGTTGTCTGTGTTCTCCAGCTGGTGTTTTTAACTTCTGATGCTAAAACACATCCTTAAAGTTGTTCTTTACAATCAAAAATACTTAATTAATCTCCGAAGGGAAATTAAGTATTGTTGTAGCTCAGTTATTCTTCAGGGAGTCATTATAGAAGGTTCTAGATGTGGACTGGAAGGATCCCCTGTACAGGGTTCAAGCTGTGGACGGGAAGGATCTCCTGTAGAGGGTTCAAGCTGTGGACGGGAAGGATCTCCTGTAGAGGGTTCTAGCTGTGGACGGGAAGGTTCTCCTGTACAGGGTTCTAGATGTGGACGGGAAGGATCTCCTGTAGAGGGTTCTAGCTGTGGACGGGAAGGATCTCCTGTAGAGGGTTCAAGCTGTGGACGGGAAGGATCTCCTGTAGAGGGTTCTAGCTGTGGACGGGAAGGATCTCCCGTAGAGGGTTCTAGCTGTGGACGGGAAGGATCTCCCGTAGAGGGTTCTAGGTGTGGACGGGAAGGATCTCCCGTAGAGGGGTCTAGAGGTGGACGGGAAGGATCTCCTGTAGAGGGTTCTAGATGTGGACGGGAAGGATCTCCTGTAGAGGGTTCTAGCTGTGGACGGGAAGGATGTCCCGTAGAG
>SSNP01000039.1:4043371-4064316 GCA_006937955.1 Pachypanchax playfairii | reverse complement strand
TCTCCTGTAGAGGGTTCTAGCTGTGGACGGGAAGGATCTCCCGTAGAGGGTTCTAGCTGTGGACGGGAAGGATCTCCCGTAGAGGGTTCTAGCTGTGGACGGGAAGGATCTCCCGTAGAGGGTTCTAGCTGTGGACGGGAAGGATCTCCCGTAGAGGGTTCTAGCTGTGGACGGGAAGGATCTCCCGTAGAGGGTTCTAGCTGTGGACGGGAAGGATCTCCCGTAGATGGTTCTAGGTGTGGACGGGAAGGATCTCCTGTAGTGGTTTGTGTTGGCTCTGTTGTTGAGTTACTGTGTTCTGAAGAGGATGATGAGGGTTTTCCATCATGTTCTTCATCCTCCTTTGGACAGTCAACTCAAGAGACTCCAGTTCAGTCTCCAGGACAGAATCAGTCCTCCTTATCAATCTGTTCAGCCTCTTCATGTCACCTGCTCTGATGCTCCGCCCCCAACAGGTGACTGCAGGTGTGATCAGCTGACAAACTCCTCTTCTTTTGCAGCTCCTCTTCAAATTAGAAATGTCAGTTAGCTGCTCTTTCTTGTAAACAAGTCTCCTGTTGCCATGGTTACACATCATAACAAGTGGCAAAAAAGTGACAAATCTTGCAAAAAAACTCGATTAGCACAGCACCCAAATCAGAAGAAAAGTATCCAGAAAACACCTCCAGAAAAAAAAACTAGCAAGAAATATTCAAAAAGAACAAAAAAATGCTAGCAAGTGCTAGCAAAGTCACAGAGCTACTCCAACAAGCTGCCACCAGTTTTAGCGCTATTCCGGAATCCTACATAATACATACATAATGCATTTGACAAAAAATTGTTTGTAAAGTCATCAACCACATATCTTGCTCTAAGTTTTGTCTTATCAACTAGAATTAAACTTTGAGTTTATTAGTTTGAGTTTTAAGTGCAAAAATAATGTCATGGAGTCAGAAGGTGTTTCGTATATATTAAGCATTTAAAACAACAAGAATCACAAGAATTTGATTCAACAAAATATCTAAAAAATAAGTCCTTGGAGTGACGTCATCAGTCACATGACTGCTGTGGCAGCTGTCGTCAGAAACAAAGCTTTTTGAATTCTGATTCTGGAAGAGTTTTCTCCTCTGTCAGCAGATTGTTTTGGGTTCGGAACTTTAATTGAATCTGTGGCTGTGTCCAAATTCAGGGTCTGCATACTTCGAAGGACCCAGTCTACCCGGTCGACGTGGGCCGCGTACTTCTTCGACCAGGTAGACCGGATGTTAACGGCTGTGAATTGGGACAGGTCTAGCCTTCAGATGAACTCCCGCCCCCACCCCTGCGAATGTGCTGTCACCTAGCAACCGTGACGACTCTGGCCTGAACAGTCAGAACTGCTTAAAAATGTTTAAAGAAACGGTCTTTAGTTGGTTAATCCCGCAATAAATATGTATACTGTTATTTTGTTTTTCTTTTTTATGAGAAAAATAAGGCTCTTCTGCTTTCTGAATTTTTATTATTTCATGTTTACCTTGAATATTTGTTCATAGCTCAGAAATTAATGTAGCAGGTTTATATACTGTATGTCCAAGAAAAAGTTGTAAATATAGGTGTTAAAGTGATTTTACACATTTATTTTTGATAAAAAAAAAAAAAAAAAAAAATATTTTTTCCTTCTCTTTGAATTCTTGCTTGTATGTTCTCTCAATGTAAGTCGCTTTGGATAAAAGCGTCTGCTAAATGACAGTAGTAGTAGTAGTAGTAGTAGTAGTAGTAGTAGTAGTAGTAGTAGTAGTAGTAGTATAATTTCCAACATTTTCTTCTTTTGGCCCGAAAACATATAAACTTCCGGTCGCCAAAAAAAAAAATGAAAGGAGCGGGTAACGGGACCTGCCATACGAGCCACGACCGCAATACAAGTACTTTTACTGTATCATTTCAGACTAATAATAAATTAGAATATTTTATATAAATGACCAAAGCCCTAAATCTAACAGTTTTAAGCTTGTATCCAAACATCTCCGGGTGTAGCTCTCGCTTCAATGTCCACCATTACTCATTAAAAAGTCTCCCGTTTGACCCGCAATGCATGCTGGGATATGTCGGTCGGCGAAGGATACACCGGACCCGGCCTTCAAATCGGAGAAAAAAGTTTGGATTCGTCGGCCGCATTCGAATAAGTCTTCGAATTGGGACAGGCCTAGTTGTGGTGCCGTGCCGTAAACGGCCGACGAATCCAGCCTTCGAAGTATTCAGACCCTGAATTTGGACACACCCTTTGACTCAGACTTTTCTTTTTAAAGATTTCAGAAATAATGTCATCATCTGTCCTGGTACCTTTACATATCAGTTTCTAAATTTGGGGACATGGATTCGGGTTGGAAACTTGCTTATTAATTACTGATGATGTCATCCTTTCTTTCTCTGCAGTCGTCCTCGTACAAAGACTGCTGCTGACCAATCAAACCTCTGGATCGCAAGGACACCCAAACCTGACTGCATGGATGTGTGACATCACAACTACACCACTGGTGGAGCAATGATGTCATCTTCAGGACTTTTATTTAGACACTTCGTGTTTGTTAGCTTTTCCTTCCCTTCACTGTTTCCTTCATTCTTTTCTGGGTTATTGATCATGTCACATTTAATTGATAAATTAGAATTCATTTAAACTGCTTTAGATGGAGCTTCTTCAGAAAACTGATCAGCTTCTGAATCCAACCAGATCAGAGTTGTTTGTGTTTGTTATTTTATTGTGCTGCAATGACATCACTCTGAACAACTGGAAACATCTGTTTGACCTGTGAGAACACATCTGTGTCTGCTGGAGAGATAAAACATTTGGTTCTAAAGCAGAAAGTTTAAGGTATAAGAAGCAAAAGTGGATACATTTGAGCCTTCACAACTTGTTAAGTGAGAGGAAGTGACTCCATCAGCCTTTTCAAAATAAAACCTTAACACTTAAACTTCAGTGATATCACACAGCGAGATTAAATAAAGTAAGTTAAGTGTTAAAAACTCTTAAATCAGTGCCATAAGATGAACCAGAACCAAATTTTATCAGTTAAAATGTCCATTTTAAAATTACAAAAAAATTTACAAAAATTATTTGGACAACTAACATCCAAATCACTTAATGAGGAAGTTTTTACGGTCGGGACTTAAGAGCTCAACAGACACTGATGTTCAGATTGGTGAAATGGAAGAATTCCTGTTCCAAATTCTCTTTCAGATAATTTATCACACAGTTCTTCTCTCTCTCCTGATAATCTTTAGTTTACAGGTAAATCAGCAGAATTGGGCGGAGTTTGTTCATATGTAAACAGCCAAATAGCTGACTAGTTGTTTGCTCCAATTGAGTGTTGATTACAGTTTTTCTCAGTTGCTTTGGTGCGTTTCTCACAACAGAATTAAACTTTTCACAACAGTTAGTGCAACCTCCACCACATGTCTTCGTTTGGGTGCAACCTGGTGGCAGTTTCATGTTTATTTCATCCATTTGAAGAAGCTTTTGGACATGAAGCAACTGTGTTAGTACAAATATCTGCAAAATGATCATTTTTGACCTGCTTTTCATCATGTCTGTCAAAATTAACTATACTTGTACAGGCTAATTAGTCATTGTTCATACAACTAATAATCTTTATTTCATTGATCGTGTCATTGCACACAAAACTGTTGAACATGTTGTCAAACTTTTTGTACATTTAAATTCATTTTAAAAATGTTTTTATTGTGTTTCCATGAAAATGTCTATAAATAACTTTTCTCAGGTGAATCTTATCTTACACTGATGAAAAGATGAGAGTAAATTATTATTAGTTGCAAACAATAACAAGCTTCTTCTTCACTGTTGAATCACATGAACCCAAACTTTACAAGTATATAAACCAGGAGACAGGATTGGCCTGAGGTACATACTATATCTACAGAACTACAATACATGAAAGTTCAGTCTCATTGACGAGGGGTGAGGATGGGGGAGGAAGAACAGGACGACCACATAGACAGATTCCTGATGAAATCAGAGAAACATGTGGATCATGTGGTAAATCACGGCCTCACAGTGGCTGAAGCTGGTTCAAAGGAGCAGCCAAATGTTGCGTGAAACACTGTCACTTCGATTCCATTTTGTCAGGAGAACAGGTGAACATACTGTAATTTAGGGTTATTCAGCACAAACTAACTTGCTCTGCAACATCAGAGTCCTGCAGAGGATGGATCTGAGACTCAAGAAGATATTGTCCTCGTTGCATTTAGAGAGTTGATATTTACTGTGATGTAGATGAAAATATGTGGCCAGACAGACGGGAGCATCTAGATGTTCATGACTGATTTGCAGCACGGTCTGTTTCACAGTATTTTCAGTTTCCAGTCCATGATGGGGGGGTGATAGGGTATTGCAGCGCCAATCACCTTCTCAGCAGAGCGGATTATATGCTGCAGTCGGCCCTTGTCCTTGGCTGAAGCTTCTGTGGACCAGATGGTGATGGAGGAGGTGAGGATGGACTCGAGGGTGGAGGAGGTGAGGATGGACTCGAGGATGGAGGAGGTGAGGATGGACTCGAGGATGGAGGAGGTGAGGATGGACTCGAGGGTGGAGGAGGTGAGGATGGACTCGAGGATGGAGGAGGTGAGGATGGACTCGAGGGTGGAGGAGGTGAGGATGGACTCGAGGGTGGAGGAGGTGAGGATGGACTCGAGGGTGGAGGAGGCGAGGATGGACTCGAGGGTGGAGGAGGCGAGGGTGGACTCGAGGGTGGAGGAGGTGAGGGTGGAGGAGGCGAGGATGGACTCGAGGGTGGAGGAGGCGAGGATGGACTCGAGGGTGGAGGAGGCGAGGATGGACTCGAGGGTGGAGGAGGCGAGGATGGACTCGAGGATGGAGGAGGTGAGGATGGAGGAGGTGAGGATGGACTCGAGGGTGGAGGAGGTGAGGATGGACTCGAGGATGGAAGTGTTGAAATGCTCCATCTGTGTCAGTAGGTTGAACTTCCTCAGTTGTCACAGGAAGTCCATCCTCTGGTTCTGGTAGCTGAGGTAGCTGATGTTCATCTCCCACTTGAGGTCCCGAGAGATGATGGTACCCAGGAAGCAGAAGGACTCCACTGTGTCCATTGGGGACTCACTAAGGGTGTCCCTTAGGGACTGGGGTGAGTTCCTCCTAAAGTCCACAACCATCTCCACTGTCTTAGCTGCATTGAGCTCCCACCTGGAAGTGGACTCATCACCCTCAGAGATGAGACAGATGAGGGGGGTGTGATCCAAAAGGTTGAGGAGCTTGATAGACTGATGACTGGAGGTGCCTGCAGTAAACTGAACTGGATCAGGAGTTTTAAACAGGACCGGATCAGGAGGTTTAAACAGGACCGGATCAGGAGGTTTAAACAGAACCGGATCAGGAGGTTTAAACAGGACCAGGACCGGATCAGGAGGTTTAAACGGGACCGGATCAGGAGGTTTAAACGGGACCGGATCAGGAGGTTTAATCAGGACCGGATCAGGAGGTGAAACTGGAACAGATCAGGAGGTTTAAACGGAACCGGATCAGGAGGTTTAAACGGAACCGGATCAGGAGGTTTAAACAGGACCGGATCAGGTGGTTTTCAGGATTTTGGGGTTCGACTGTTTATCACTATTTTTTTACTGTTGAGAGAAACAAACTGATGATTCTAAGACAACAGCAGGAAATTTCCAACTGATCAAACCGACTGACATGATCACCTGTCCTTGTTTCCATGGCAACAGATCCATCAACAAGGTGGTGAGTGAAGCCAGCAGTTTCACCTTCAAAGTGCTGAACTCAGCATCGTGTCATATGACCATCAGAGAGATAACGAGGTAAGAATGAATCATCAGGTCTCACCTTCATGGGAATAAACCACAGACCAACAGTCAGCAGATTTATTGTCATGGCTGCACTCAGAGACATGATAAAAACTAGGAGAGATCCAGAATTTGAAGGACAAAAATATTTTATTACAACTAAAGTTATAAATACATTTAAAACAGAAAAGTTTCTGGAGAGAGGAGAGACTTCTATCCTTATTGGAAACACCTGGACCAGGTGCAGCTGCAGCATAGAAATACAACAATAGAGCAGACAAAATAAAATCAAATTTATTGCAAAGTATCATTTCAAATCAAATCAAAAGCCTTTATTGTCATTATATGGCGGTGCATACAATGAAATTAGGAGCGCTGCTCCACCTGGTGCTCAGACACATAAGTAAAAAGAAATAAACTAAACAGAAATAAGTATAAAGACATAAATAAGTATGAAGACTAAAATAGTAGCATTGCACAATACAAGGAACTTGGATGAAGATGCAAAAACACACCTGGCAGCCATTTCTGCAGCACCATAGTTAAGATACATGAAATAAGGAAAACAGGACAAAGAGAATAAAACACAGTGTCCTCATCAAGAACGCCACGATTACAAAAAAAACACCTCAGCCAAGAATTCACACACACAATATGATATAACTGCAGGACGAGGTGAGAGGGAAGTGTGTGCATGTGTGCTCATGCATGTGTGAGTGTTTGGCCTGTGAGCATCTCAAAAACAGTCAGCCCAAGTAGTCACAGGATAAACTGACTGTCTTTAGATAGACCGGATTCCAGACTCACAGGTGTCATGAGCTGGATGAGGGAAAGGGGGCGGGGCATAGAGTCTTGTTTACAGGATTTTCCAGGGGAATTAATATGCGGCTTGAGAGTCTTCCTTCACTTCTCCTCACTAAACTGAGTCTGTAACTTCTCCAAGTTGTCACCAGTCTTTGCAGTAAGATCCTAAACCTGTCCCAGCCTGCAGTTCTGCTTCAGAATCACATCTAATATACCATGAATCTCACTGAACTTCTAGTCTGAGTGTCGCCAGCCACATCAGTGCTTCTCAGTTATTCTCTTTTATGCCCCCCCCGAAGAAGAAAACAATTCACCCACCCTCCACCGGGACTACAAATAGTATCATTTGTTAATTACATTTTTATAAGTACACCTCTGCATATCATTGCCTTGTGACATTGGCCAATGTGTGCAAAGTTGACCACCATGTTGAAAAAGGCAGTAAACAATGACCCATGGCTTGGCAGGTTCAATAAAATCACCATAACGTGTTTATTATAAACTTTCCAAAAACATCTGCAGCATTCTCAAAATATTGCACCTATTTGAGAAGGAGTGGGATATATCATCACATATCTTTTAGAATTTGTTGATATGCCAGGTAACCTCCAGCTCCAGTCAACAGAAATCCTGTTATCAGAAATCCAAATATGTCTCCCAGGAGGACGTCTTCCATGTCTCTGTGATTGACAACACAGAGAGGTGAAACATCTTCCAGGGTTCGGCAGGTTGCTCAGGGTCAGACTCTGGCTTCAACATGTACGGCTGGATGGAAAACTCCTCCCACATTTTAATTTTTTTAAATCTGTGAATAAAAAGTTTCTGCAGCTCTAGATTGTCAGGAAAGTCTGAACGAGATTAAAAACCTCTTTTTCAAGGAAGGTCCTCGACACATGAAACTTTTTTTCTTTATTGGAATGTGTCTGTAGATTTTAATAGCAGAACAAACTGTTCTTAGATCAGCAGAGTCAAACTCAGTGAGTCAGGTGATGATGGACAGGTGAGATGGAGGAGGGGGGGAGGGGGTGATGAGGGGAGAGAAGAGTGAGGAGTGTTTTAGTAACAGAGACAGAAAACTGGACAAACGGAAGGGACAGTTCCTGTGTGTGTGTGTGTGTGTGTGTGTGTGTGTGTGTGTGTGTGTGTGTGTGTGGGTTTGTATTTCTGACCTCCTGAGGACCCGTTTCCTGACTTTTACTATCTTTCTGGGGTCCGAGGGTTCTTGTGGGGACCGAAGCCTGGTCCCCATGAGGGGGACTCCCCTTTTTAGGGTTAGGGGTTAGGTTTATAGGTATGGTGTGAATAGAGTTTTAGTTAGTCTTAGGGTTAGTTATAGATCAGTAATGGTTAAGGTTAGGAAAAGGGTTTGGGTTAGGTATAAATCTAGTTACTAAAATCAATGGAAGTCAATGGACGGTCCCCATAAGGATACCAAAACACACTTGTGTGTGTGTGTGTGTGTGTGTGTGTGTGTGTGTGTGTGTGTGTGTGTGTGTGTGTGTGGGTTTGTATTTCTGACCTCCTGGGGACCCGTTTCCTGACTTTTACTATCTTTCTGGGGTCCGAGGGTTCTTGTGGGGTGGGGGGGGGTTAAGCACAGCTTGTCAGATTAATTTCTTATTCTGTGTTAAAACTCAGATTAAATGATTGAATCTGAGTTATTTGTGATGAATCTCTGGTTTTCTGTGAAGTTTTTGTTTTTAGTGTTTGTTCTGATCATTTTATGTTTCAGTCACTTCCTGTCATCATGTCATACCTCTTCCTGTTCTGACACTATATAAACCTGAGTGTTGTGGTGCCAGATTGTTAACTTTTAGTTGTAATCAACCAGCAGCTGATCATAATCTTGTTGTAGTTTTGTTGTCATAGTGTTTCTATTGTCTGGATTTGAACCATCGCCTTGTTGTCTGATCCTGTTGGAAACCTTCGCTGTGTGTCTTAGACTACACGGATCTCTTGGACCTGTTGCTCAGTCACTTGATCTGTACCTCGTAAGTAACTCTGTGTTTTATTTTACCCTTTAGGAGAACTGAGCCTGAGGTGTTTATGAATGAGGAGAGATTATAATCTCAATGAGGAGTCATGTTAAAAGATACTAATTATCTGTAACGCATCAGAACTGCAGATTGAAGCTGCTTCCCTGCACAAGAGGATGTTTTAGTTCTCCAAACAGGAAAGTTTGAATCTCTGTGGTGACAGACGTTAAAAAAACTCCTGATATTTTATTTAACATTACTGCTTCAACTGCTCAACCTTTAACTCTTGGTAAGTCAGAGTTCACTGTTCACAACAGTTTTTATTCCTCATCACATTTTAATAACTTTTTTTCAAATTATCCTGATTCTAGTTTTCCTGCTCAACTTCCTAGTTTGTTAGTTTTTCTTCCTCGTGTTTAGTTAAAGTTTATTCTTTTACTCTGTATTCTTTAATTTCTCTGGTCTTGTTGTTCCAACTTTATTCTGGTTGGTATGTTTATGTAAAGCTGCTGGTTCTTTTTATTCCCCCAGAGTCTTTGTTGCTTTTCTGGTTTTCATGTGTTTTTGTTATTACCCCTGCCCGCCTGCCCGCCCGCCCGCCTGCCTGCCCGCCTGCCTGCCCGCCTGCCTGCCCGCCTGCCTGCCCGCCTGCCTGCCCGCCCGCCTCCTGCCTGCCTGCCGCTCCGCCCGCCTGCCTGCCTGCCGCTCCGCCCGCCCGCCCGCCTGCCTGCCTGCCGCTCCGCCTGCCTGCCTGCCTGCCGCTCTGCCCGCCCGCCCGCCTGCCTGCCTGCCGCTCCGCCTGCCTGCCTGCCTGCCGCCTGCCCGCCCGCCTGCCCGCCTGCCTTATTTATCTGATAATTTCCACAATTAAGCCCTTATTTACATCTAAAACTGTCCCATGATGCAACAGGAGAAGGAGCTGTGCCTCAGCAAACATCAGCTATCATGTTCTGCTTTGCGCCGCAGTTTGATGTTTGGACTCAATACTGAGTACTGACACACACTGCTGTCACAGACTCACAACAACAACAACAGTGTAGTTTCAGGTTTCATTCTTCACGTGCACCTCAGAGAGTCAGTAAAAGTGTCCCGTCAGTTCTAATGTTATCTCATATATTTGTGTTGAAAACAAACACATCTGAAGTCAATCAAGATGTTTTATAGCAGGTCAGGATGTTCTTCTGTCTTTACAGCACAAAAATATCTACAACATCAGATCAAACAGGTTTTTAACTAAAGACACGTCTTTTAAAACACGTCCCTGTCCAATAAACCAACTCTTTTCATCACTTACACATTAAAACTAGTCTCAGTACAAGTGGTCAGAGTCAAACGTGTCGGGGGGGTTGCAGGTGTTCTCTGAAGGTAGAGAAAGACGTCCTGCTCTGATAGACTTTGGTTGCTCGTTCCACCATTGTGGAACCACAGAGGGTCCCAATCTGGACCAGACCTGATCCCAGATGAGCTTTTACTGATGCTGGACAGAAACAGGACGGACAGACAGGCGAGATCTGGTCATCAATCAGAATGTGGAGGTTTAAATCAGAGAGAAGAAGGTCTGATACTGGGATTGATCAACTGATTGCTCAACTGATTGCTCAACTGATCATTGTCAGTAGTTCTATTTAATCCATGTGAGTTCCTCTGAGAAATGACCTGAGATGCTTGCTGAAGTTGTCATGGTTACATCAAGGTGAGAATAAGAGTAATGACAACGGTATGTCTCCATCCATCTGTCTCTGCAGGACCCGAGTGTCTTCATGATGCCTTTCCTAGATGGAGATCCGGGTCGAGTCACTGACAGTTACAGAAAGGTAAGACCAGCTTCATTTAAACATCTGGAGTTAACAGGAGGAGTGATGTCACTTCCTGCAGCCTTAAATTCAGTTCAACTTCAAACAGAATTATTTCATCCCGTAAGGGACATCACGATCCCGGACCATCACGGTCCTGGACCAGGGACATCACGGTCCTGGACCAGGGACATCACGGTCCTGGACCAGGGACATCACGGGTCCCGGACCAGTCAGGGGCATCACGGGTCCCGGACCAGTCAGAAAGATGATTAGTCCTGGTCCCATCTGGACAGTCTGTCTCCAATATTGTAGTTAAAGTGTCTTCCTGTCCTTCAGGGGGAGCCTCTTTGTCATTCTACCAGCCCCATCAGAACTTTCTTCCACTGGACACCTTTTAGTCGACCCTCCAGCCCCCGCTCTGACCCCGTCAGGACCTCTGCTTCCAAGATGACTCCCAGCTCACCCAAAACCATGTTCTCCTCCCAGTCTGGACTGACCCAACCAGACTCCCTTCCCAGGTCTTCACGCAGGTAGACACACCTGAGTCAAATTGTTCATTTCATTTCATGCTCTCTGGAATCTTCTGATCAGAATCAGGATTCTTTATCAGATCAGAGGTGATTCTAGACAAACACAAAACAAATCCACAAGAGATGAATAAAGTTTTTATTTGTCTCTAGTGGGTCTTCCAGGTTTGAAATTTGACACCCTTCTTCTAAAAAATTGTTTGATGAATTTTCAGATCTCCCTTTGATCTTCTGTCTTTAAAGTCCCATTAAAATATAGACCTTATGTTTTGAGGAAGACTGACGTGTCTGCGTGTGTGTGTGTATGTGTGTGTGTGTGTGTGTGTGTGTGTGTGTGTGTGTGTGTGTGTGTGTGTGTGTGTGTGTGTTTGTATGGGTGTATGTGCGTGTCTGCGAGTGTGTGCGCGCGCATGCGTGTGTAAGACTGAGCTTCAGTGGGATCTTCAGATCGACCTGCAGAGATTCAAACCAGCAACCCTCACTGTCTCCTGTTAACATCAAGCTGTTCAGCCGAAGCAGAAGAGATAAAGCGAGAGGTACAGAGTGACACCACACTGCCACCTGCTGTTCAGATTGCAGTAACACATGCTGACGGGGGATTTAAATCTCACTTCATATTTGACCAAATCTTTACAAATTCCAGCATCTTTCCTCAATCTCACGTTTTAGAAAAGATTTAAAAAATGAAAGATGATGAAATGGAGTATGAACAGAATGATGATAGAAAACCTTCCAATCACAGACGACCATCAACTAAATCATCTTTCAGATATAAAAACTCATTTAAACATGCAGGTTATAAAAGACTGGAACATGTATTCAGACAGTGAGTCAAATGAAAGCAGAAGCTTTTCATACTGCAGCTTGTTTTTTAACGATGATTGAATTAACAATCGATTTAGGGTCTATTGGAGCGAATAAATCGGCTCAGCTTTCAATGAAACACTTACACACTCTGATGCTTGTCACCCCTCCCTGTGAGTTTTCCAGAAGCTGAACATGGCCGGTCCCAGCAAGCCGTGTGTCAAAGTATCCCTGGGCAAGATACTGAACCCCAAACCTATCCCCCAGGCACCATAACAAAGGCAGCCCTCTGCTCGCAGGGATGGGTTAAATCCAGAGAACAAATTTCCTCCAAGGAGGGATCAATAAATCAATAAATCCAATGACAACGGCTTACAGACACAGACTCAGAGCTGGTCCGTTTACCTGTTAGGTTCTACCAGTGGTGGGTCATCAGGGCCTGCAAGGCCTTCTGCAAGGCCTAAAAAATATCTGAATAACAGAATGATGACAATTATATTTGTCCATGAACACTTATTTAAAGGTCCTGTATCATGAAAAATCAACTTTTTGGAACTTATAACCACGTTGTGATGCTATTTCTTTATTTAAAAGACCTCCAGAGTGGTTTCTGGTTTAATTCGTGCATTCCTGAGTAATCCTCTTGAAACCTGCGCTCTGAGCAGCTGCTTTACTCGCTCATGTAAAACGGCTGAATTTGAACCCCGTTACGTCACGGTGTCGTATCAGGAAGTTCCTGACCAATCCCTGCAGCCCCTGTAGTAGGTATGAGGTGAGCTACAAGAGTCCGAAACAATTTGTCAGGAGTTCATGCTGCTCTTTATTAGCATGACCTGCTAATAAAGACTTATCAACTCGACCCTGCTAATCACATGTCAGTATGACTCCAGCTTTACAGCTGAGCTCCACGTCACCGCAGCCCGTCCCACCACCGGATAAAAGACACAGTCACTCACCCTGCCAGCGCTCAGTCATACGTCCTGTTTGCCACGAGCTCCTGTTAGCCTCCGTGCTGCAGTTTAACCGCCTCATTAATCCAGCCTCAGACCTAAGACCTGTCCCGGTCGATCTCTCTCTCTCTCTCTCTCTCTGTCCGCCTCGTTCTTGGCTGCTGGTCTCTCAGTCAGCGGCTATGGTCCGCAGAAACCCGCTCCTCGCCTACGACCTGTCTCACTTCACCCGTCCGATCCCAGTCTTGGTGTCATCTCCCGGGTCGGATCGCATCCAGTCGCGAGTGGACCGTCCTTCCCTCCAGACGCTCCTCACCACCGAACGTCCTCTGACAAATTATCACCTCCATTTCGTTGTTTCATTCTAAAAATTTCTCGTCAAAAATGCACATTTGGCTGCGAGAGTTACTGGAGTTTATTTAGTGTTTCTAAACAGCTCAATCGCACTCACAGTTGGGAGGCGGGGTTTTAGGTAAACCGAGTGTTTTTACTTCCTGGTCACAGAATAACTCAAGAATATAAGTTATATTTCAGGACAAATGAAGTGAATATAACTAAAACGATAAGGTTTTATCATATATGTGCCAATACCAGACGTTAAAAACTGTAAAACAGCAGGATACAGTCCCTTTAAAGTAGTAAAGTCTGTTTGTTTTAGTAGCCTTTCCCCTAGCTGTGTCACTTCCAACATGGATTTTTATATTAATACTGCAGGCCTCTGGGTCCTGCTAGAAGACATACAATGACATCAGCATATTCACACCGTTTGATTGGATAGTTAGAGAGCGTACTAGCCAGAGCTGTAACCAAAAAAAACTTTCTCACAGAATAAACATAAGAAGAAAAAAAGAAATAGAGTTGTTTTGTCAATCTACAACAGCTGAAGCAGAAGAAGAAATGGACTTTTTGAGACAGACGTTTAAGAAACGTGCATGGGGTACAAAGATAATCTGTACCACCGAGTAATTGAAGTCTTTTTGAGTAAAGAAAGAATTGATTTTATGTACAAATACTCAGAATTTTTGGTGAGTAAATTTTTTCTATTTTCCTAAATAATATTACAGTTTGATGTTTTCTACGTGTAGTTTCAGTTGTTCAGTGTTGATACGTAACCTGCTGGGATCTGAGATGGAACCATTCACCTTCCTGTCAGAGGACAACCATCTTTCTCATTGGTTACGATCGCCAACATGTACAACAGCTGTTTAATATGTCTACTGTATGAAGTTAAATCTAAATAAAACACCAGAAACATCATTTATCTTCAACATCAGAAAGAATCTAGAGAAAGTACTTTAAAGATGGATGTGTGGAAACATTCCTGATGCAAAAAGTTCTGCTTATTATTATTATTTCTATTAGAAATCACAGTGTTTCTCTCCCTAACTTTGGTTCTGGTTGGAGCAGAAACCCAGATAGAGTGACTGAACCATTCAAGCATGGTTCCAGGCAGGAATCCAGAACCTAATAGAATCTCCATCTGTCTGTCCATCCTTTGACCATAGAGACCCAGTTGGGCGTCCTGGTTCTGGTGCAGCAGAACTAGTCTCATTGTAATTTTCTGGTTCTGACCCAGACCATGTGCCTGCCATTACCTGGTTTGTGATGTTTGGTGGTGCTGCAGGTCATTAACAGCTGATCTGTCTTCCTGGTGACCTCCTGCTGCTGTGCAACTAAACAGTGACCTGATATCAGAACGCAGCTTGTAATCCTTGTGACCACGTCCACGGTCCATTAATAAACCTTGTGTAACGCATCAGATCCAGATGAAGTGGACTTGTTTTTCTATTGTTTGTCCTCAGACACAAACATGAGTACTGAGAAATCTCTAAGCTTAAAAATGATTTCCAGAATATTCAGCCTCAAATCATAAACGTTCTCCTGGAACCCCCCACTGTGGTTCTTTTATTTTTAAAAATATTTCATGTCAGAAGGGTTGACAGGAAATAAGTTTGTCAGAATGAATATTTCCTCAGACTTCATGCTGATACAGGACAAGTTTTTATCTCATATTGGACAGAAACTAAGTGAACCAAAGTCCATAGCAAGTCTCTAAGACATCCAAAACAACTAGAGCAGTGATTCCCAACCCGGGTCTTCAAGACCCACAGCCCACAGGTTTTAGATGTGACCCTGTCACCTGGCTCCAAAACAGCTGATCCAAATGAGCAGATTAAAACTTTGAAGAAACCTGAGAATTATCCATTAATTGAAATCATGTGTCTCATAGTAGGAAAACTTAAAAAACACACAGGACAGTGTGCTTTAACCCTAACCTTCAGCAGATCTTTATCTTCAGCAGGTCTTTACCTTCAGCAGGTCTTTACCTTCAGCAGATCTTTACCTTCAACAGGTCTTTACCTTCAGCAGGTCTTTACCTTCAGCAGGTCTTTATCTTCAGCAGGTCTTTACCTTCAACAGGTCTTTACCTTCAGCAGGTCTTTACCTTCAGCAGGTCTTTACCTTCAGCAGGTCTTTACCTTCAGCAGGTCTTTACCTTCAGCAGGTCTTTACCTTCAGCAGGTCTTTATCTTCAGCAGGTCTTTATCTTCAGCAGGTCTTTAGCAGGTCTTTACCTTCAGCAGGTCTTTATCTTCAGCAGATCTTTATCTTCAGCAGGTCTTTATCTTCAGCAGGTCTTTACCTTCAACAGGTCTTTATCTTCAGCAGGTCTTTACCTTCAGCAGGTCTTTACCTTCAGCAGGTCTTTATCTTCAGCAGATCTTTATCTTCAGCAGGTCTTTATCTTCAGCAGGTCTTTACCTTCAGCAGGTCTTTATCTTCAGCAGGTCTTTATCTTCAGCAGGTCTTTACCTTCAGCAGGTCTTTACCTTCAGCAGGTCTTTATCTTCAGCAGGTCTTTACCTTCAGCAGGTCTTTATCTTCAGCAGATCTTTATCTTCAGCAGGTCTTTATCTTCAGCAGGTCTTTACCTTCAGCAGGTCTTTACCTTCAACAGGTCTTTATCTTCAGCAGGTCTTTACCTTCAGCAGGTCTTTACCTTCAGCAGGTCTTTAGCAGGTCTTTACCTTCAGCAGGTCTTTATCTTCAGCAGATCTTTATCTTCAGCAGGTCTTTATCTTCAGCAGGTCTTTACCTTCAGCAGGTCTTTATCTTCAGCAGGTCTTTACCTTCAGCAGGTCTTTATCTTCAGCAGGTCTTTACCTTCAACAGGTCTTTATCTTCAGCAGGTCTTTACCTTCAACAGGTCTTTATCTTCAGCAGGTCTTTATCTTCAGCAGGTCTTTATCTTCAGCAGGTCTTTATCTTCAGCAGGTCTTTACCTTCAGCAGGTCTTTACCTTCAGCAGGTCTTTAGCAGGTCTTTACCTTCAGCAGGTCTTTACCTTCAGCAGGTCTTTATCTTCAGCAGATCTTTATCTTCAGCAGGTCTTTATCTTCAGCAGGTCTTTACCTTCAACAGGTCTTTATCTTCAGCAGGTCTTTACCTTCAGCAGATCTTTATCTTCAGCAGGTCTTTACCTTCAGCAGGTCTTTACCTTCAGCAGGTCTTTACCTTCAGCAGGTCTTTACCTTCAGCAGGTCTTTATCTTCAGCAGGTCTTTATCTTCAGCAGGTCTTTACCTTCAACAGGTCTTTATCTTCAGCAGGTCTTTACCTTCAACAGGTCTTTACTTTCAGCAGGTCTTTACCTTCAACAGGTCTTTACCTTCAACAGGTCTTTATCTTCAGCAGGTCTTTACCCTCAGCAGGTCTTTACCTTCAACAGGTCTTTATCTTCAGCAGGTCTTTATCTTCAGCAGGTCTTTACCTTCAGCAGGTCTTTACCTTCAGCAGGTCTTTATCTTCAGCAGGTCTTTACCTTCAGCAGGTCTTTACCTTCAACAGGTCTTTATCTTCAGCAGGTCTTTACCTTCAGCAGGTCTTTACCTTCAGCAGGTCTACCTTCAGGTGTTTTAGCCACTGAATGTTTTGCAGTGCACTCAGCTGAGGGGGCGTGGTTAATGTGGGCAGTGTTCCAAACAGATGACATGGGGAGGACCACTAACACTGAACACTGATACACGGCAGCACAAAGTGTCTGTCCTCCCATTTTGAGTTGTTTGTACTTTCTGTCCTGACAAGGAAACATGTTGACTCTTGGACAAAGACCAGCAGAGATTCTTCCGTCTCATTGGTCGGATGTTTAACTCCAGGGCTACAGGATTTTGGTCCAGCTGGTTTGTGGGGAATCGGATGACAGAGATTTACTTTTTTACAAACGGGACAACAGATGAACTCTGTGTAGGATCCAATCAGAGTAGAGCATCTGTTGGTGGGGAGCTGTGATTGGCTGTCAGCTGGTGATGCTTGTTTTTAGATTTAGTTGATTTAGTCTTGAAGGTCATTAATATGTGTTTAACTGGTTTATTTTTATTATTCCACTTAATCAAAAGTTTGATTTGTTTAGTCTAATCCAGCAGTTGAAATTTGTTCATTTAATTACTTTGAGTTTATTTTTTAGTTTACTGTATCCTAAAACACAGTTATCAGTTCATTTATTCCAATTTTTTTTATTTATATTTTAAATAACTTTAAGATTTTTTTTTCTTTAGTGACTTTTTTCTAATTGAAAATATTTATTTTTTTCTCTGTCTATAACTTTGACTTATTTTTGACAGATGTGACCTTATTACCTGAATGAAAATGAGTAATCTGTAGGTTAAACAAGTTAACAAAAAGTGAAGGTTTAGTCAGTACGTTTCTGTGTGAACCTGCTGAATGAGAGACAGTGGGAGGAGCTTGTTGCTTGTAAAGGTAGAGGTTCAGCCTGAGTGAGAAACTGTTTCACCTTCAGTTGAAGCTCCTGGTTTTATTTTCATCCAGCTTCGTTCTGTCGCCTTGAAGGAACTGATTTTATGACCATGAGGCGTCTGAGCAGCATGATGCTGAGGAAGTGGAAGGACAAGGAGAGATGGACAAAGAGGAGGAGTAGCGAGCCTTTGAAAGGAGGTGAAGAAGAGGAGGAAGAGGAGGAAGAGCAGAGGAGGACAGAGCTGAGACAGAGACAAACACACAGATGGATTCTGAGGAGGAAGTCCGAACCATGTGGACACACAGAGAGGGATGAAAGGGTGGAAGAGAAAAGGAAGAGTGACTGGAGGAGGTCTGACTCCAGCATGGAGGAGGACAGGAGAGACAGGAAAAATGTGGAGACAGGCAGAGAGACAGTGTGGAGGAAGTCTGCATCATGTCTCATGGTGGAGGACAGAGTTGAAAACAAGAAGAGGGACGTGGACGGGAAGACAGTCAGGCGGCGGTCTGAACCCTGTGGTGTCCTAAATGTCCAGCTGCTTCCTCTGTCTTTTAGAAAGAGACGAGAGATGCTGCAGAGACGGCTGGGACGCAGGATGTCCTGTACTGAGGAGGGGGGCAAGAAACATAGAGACAGTCACATGACCAGGGGAAGATCTGAACCTATCGGCCCTCTGGACAACAGTAAGACTTACAAGGACTGGATCAGTCCTGTTTAGACTCCCGATCCGGTCTTGTTTAGACTCCCGATCCGGTCTTGTTTAAATTCCTGATCTGGTCTTGTATAAACTCCCGATCCGGTCTTGTTTAGACTCCCGATCCGGTCTTGTTTAGACTCCCGATCCGGTCTTGTTTAGACTCCTGATCTGGTCTTGTTTAAACTCCAGATCCGGTCTTGTTTAGACTCCCGATCCGGTCTTGTTTAGACTCCCGATCCGGTCTTGTTTAGACTCCCGATCCGGTCTTGTTTAGACTCCTGATCCGGTCTTGTTTAAACTCCCGATCTGGTCTTGTTTAGACTCCTGATGCGGTCTTGTTTAAACTCCTGATCTGGTCTTGTTTAGACTCCTGATCCGGTCTTGTTTAAATTCCTGATCTGGTCTTGTTTAGACTCCTGATCTGGTCTTGTTTAGACTCCCGATCCGGTCTTGTTTAGACTCCTGATCTGGTCTTGTTTAGACTCCTGATGTGGTCTTGTTTAGACTCCTGATGTGGTCTTGTTTAGACTCCTGATCCGGTCTTGTTTAGACGCCCGATCCTGTCTTGTTTAGACTTCTGATCCGGTCTTGTTTAGACTCCTGATCTGGTCTTGTTTAAACTCCCGATCTGGTCTTGTTTAAACTCCTGATCTGGTCTTGTTTAGACTCCTGATCTGGTCTTGTTTAGACTCCTGATCTGGTCTTGTTTAGACTCCTGATCCGGTCTTGTTTAGACTCCTGATCCGGTCTTGTTTAGACTCCTGATGCGGTCTTGTTTAGACTCCTGATGCGGTCTTGTTTAAACTCCTGATGCGGTCTTGTTTAGACTCCTGATGCGGTCTTGTTTAAACTCCTGATCTGGTCTTGTTTAGACTCCTGATGCGGTCTTGTTTAAACTCCTGATCCGGTCTTGTTTAAACTCCCGATCCGGCAAAAATTAAACATGCACATGCCAAAACTAAGTACACGGACTGTTTGGTGATGAGAAGCTTCGATCAGGCAGCTGTTCTGGATGCTTCAGTCACATGATCCTAATCAGGAGTCACCTGACCCTAAAGCTTTAACATTGTTAGCACGTGTTAGAGGTTGATCAACTTTGCACCTTTCTCTCAGATCTCATTGGTCTCCACACAGCGTGACCAGTTTGCAGTTTTCTGCTCCCACAAAATAGAATCAGTGTTGAAAGTTCAGGAACAAAGAGGAACGAGTGAAAAACAAACCTAATCCTGTTATTGCTGTCAGATTCAGTTCAGTGTGCGTCACTCCCACACCTTTTCCCACAAAACTCAGCCTGCAGTCACTGTTTGTTTGACAGCTGTGTGATTAGCTGTGTGTCAGTGTGTATCATTTCACTGGGATGTAATCTCCTGCGGTTCTCTGTGTTCAGTTAGATAACACTCAGGTCATCTGAGGAGGCGTCACGCTCCAGGAAACAAGACACATTTCAGAACTCAAGAGTTTTCTCTGGAATCTGATCTGAGCTCAAACTGGTGTGTTTTTAACTCTCACCTGAGAGGAAAGTAGATCAGGTAAACCAGCTCAGCAGGAAGTTGCTGCTGTGTTTACAGACATCCTGTAATTTGTAGTATCATCATATCCTGAAGGTTTCCTCCAACAGCTGCTGCTCTGAATGAGCCTTCAGAAATCTGCTGGTCCTTGTTTCACACCACAACTCCCATAAATCTTAGCTCCTGTTGTCTTGGAGCAACAGGTATTTTTTTCCTGTCTGGTTTTAAATTTAAGGACAAACTGATCAAGATAGAAACTGTGTTTGGAGTTGATCTGATGAATTTCAGATTGCTCATATAAAACTGCCTTTTTATCAGCATTTTGTATATAATGTGGCTGATGGTGATGATGATGATGATGATGATGATGATGATGATGATGATGATGATGTGATGATGATGATGATGGTGATGATGGTGATGGTGGATGTGGTGGTGGTGATGGAGATGGAGATGATGATGATGATGATGATGATGATGATGATGGTGATGATGATGATGATGATGATGATGATGATGGTGATGATGATGATGGTGATGATGATGATGATGGTGATGATGATGATGATGATGATGATGCTGGTGGATGTGGTGGTGGTGGTGATGGTGATGATGGTGATGGTGATGATGGTGATGGTGATGATGGTGATGATGATGATGATGATGGTGGTGATGGTGATGATGATGATGATGGTGATGATGGTGATGATGATGATGATGGTGATGGTGATGGTGATGGTGATGGTGATGATGGTGATGGAGATGGAGATGGAGATGATGATGATGCTGGTGGATGTGGTGGTGGTGATGATGATGATGATGGTGATGGTGATGATGGTGATGGTGATGATGGTGATAGTGATGATGATGATGATGATGATGGTGATGGTGGTGATGGTGATGGTGATGATGATGATGATGATGATGATGATGGTGATGGTGATGGTGATGGTGATGGTGATGGTGATGATGATGATGATGATGATGATGGTGATGATGATGATGATGATGATGATGATGATGCTGGTGGTGGTGGTGGTGGTGGTGATGATGATGGTGATGGTGATGATGGTGATGATGATGATGATGATGGTGGTGGTGGTGATGGTGGTGATGGTGGTGGTGGTGGTGATGGTGATGGTGATGATGATGATGATGATGATGATGATGGTGATGATGATGATGGTGATGATGATGATGATGGTGATGGTGATGATGATGCTGGTGGATGTGGTGGTGGTGATGATGATGATGGTGATGGTGATGATGATGATGATGATGGTGATGGTGATGATGATGGTGATGGTGATGATGATGCTGATGGTGGAGGTGGTGGTGATG
>SSNP01000039.1:4016916-4039416 GCA_006937955.1 Pachypanchax playfairii | reverse complement strand
ATGATGATGATGATGATGGTGATGATGATGATGGTGATGATGATGATGATGGTGATGATGGTGATGGTGATGATGATGATGATGATGATGGTGATGGTGATGGTGATGATGATGATGATGATGATGATGATGCTGGTGGATGTGGTGGTGGTGGTGATGGTGATGATGATGATGATGATGGTGATGGTGATGATGATGATGATGATGGTGGATGTGGTGGTGGTGATGATGATGATGATGGTGATGGTGATGATGGTGATGGTGATGATGGTGTTAGTGATGATGATGATGATGATAGTGATGGTGATGGTGGTGATGGTGATGGTGATGATGATGATGATGGTGATGGTGATGGTGATGGTGATGGTGATGATGGTGATGGAGATGGAGATGGAGATGATGATGATGCTGGTGGATGTGGTGGTGGTGATGGAGATGGAGATGGAGATGGAGATGGAGATGGTGATGATGATGGTGATGATGGTGATGGTGATGGTGATGTGGTGATGGTGGTGATGATGATGATGATGATGGTGATGATGATGATGATGATGGTGATGATGATGATGATGATGATGATGATGATGCAAACAGGTTTAGACTTGTTGGTTGGTCTGACGAAGCAGCAGGTCTGATTTATGTTGGAGTGAAGTCAAAGTGAAGTGAACTGTTTGTGAGAGAACACGTCTGGTTTTCTGTACCTGGAACACGTTAGACTCAGATCTGAGGTCAGACTAATCAAACCCAGTCACATGGCGCTGAGGTTAAAACCTAACAAGCTTCCTAGGCTGAAAAGCCATCAGTATCTTTTTCTTCTTTAAGTTTTCTTCCTCCTATTTTCTTTTCTTCTTTCTCTTTCCCACCTTGCAGTCTGTTTACAGGTGAATTTAAGGCCATTGCTCTCTCAGTGGGTGTGTTTATATTAGTCAGCTGTTTTGGAGAGTTTTGTGATGAAAATGTGAACTAATAACCTAAAAACTCTCCACATTTATTCAACTCTTTAATTGAATTGATTTATTGGCTCTCAGGTGCTGAAATGTTCCATTAAAGTAAAGCTAAATACACTGTACTGGTGTAAGATGCATGAAATATAAAAAGCTGCAGTATTTAGCCCAGCGATATGCAGGTCAGTTCCTATGCATGACTAATGGAAACTGTACCTACAACATCATCAGCATGTTAAATAGAGGGGACTATTGTGTAGGACAGGGGTCTCCAGCTCCAGTCCTCCCTGTAACTTTCTGGTGCATCCCTGCTCCAACACAGCTTCATCACATGACTGAATACCTCTGGAGCTCAGGTATCAGCATCAGACAGCTGCTACATGCATCTCATGTAAGACAGCTGCCAATTCGTCTACAGTCAGAGGAGAGAAAGGCGGGACCTTGCCCCAAAACAGGTACATTTTGAACATTCACTTAATGTAGGGAGGAGGATTGGCCACTTTTAAAGTGCATTTTATTACTGTAACCATGACAACAGCAGACCTCCAACCTCTGTAATACGCTGACAGAGTGGAGGATTTCTCAGTGTGGTGTTGTCTTCTGCCAGCTGTCAGAAAGGAAAAACATCATAAAGCTAAATATAGAACATTATCACCGCTCGCTGTGGGGTCAGTTAGTCAGACCTCAGACACTTTAAATCCTTCAAAGTCCATCAGCATCTGCACATGGACCAGCCTGAGCTGCATGTTTCTAACAGCTGGACAATGAATGAAAATACAGTGAAGATTCAAACCTCCTGATCCGGTCCTGTTTAAACCTCCTGATCCGGTCCTGTTTAAACCTCCTGATCTGGTCCTGATTAAACCTCCTGATCAGGTCCAGTTTCACCTCCTGATCCGGTCCTGATAAAACCTCCTGATCCGGTCCTGTTTAAACCTCCTGATCCGGTCCTGTTTAAACCTCCTGATCCGGTCCTGATTAAACCTCCTGATTAGGTCCTGATTAAACCTCCTGATCCGGTCCTGATTAAACCTCCTGATCAGGTCCAGTTTCACCTCCTGATCCGGTCCAGTTTAAACCTCCTGATCCGGTCCTGATTAAACCTCCTGATCCAGTCCTGATTAAACCTCCTGATCCGGTCCTGTTTAAACCTCCTGATCCGGTCTTGTTTAAACCTCCTGATCCAGTCCTGTTTAAACCTCCTGATCCGGTCCTGTTAAAACCCCCTGATCCGGTCCTGTTTAAACCTCCTGATCTGTTCCTGATTAAACTTCCTGATCTGGTCCTGTTTAAACCTCCTGATCCGGTCCTGTTAAAACCCCCTGATTCGGTCCTGTTTAAACCTCCTGATCTGGTCCTGTTTAAACCTCCTGATCCAGTCCTGATTAAACCTTCTGATCCGGTCCTGATTAAACCTCCTGATCTGGTCCTGTTTAACCTCCTGATCCGGTCCTGATTAAACCTCCTGATCCGGTCCTGATTAAACCTCCTGATCAGGTCCAGTTTCACCTCCTGATCCGGTCCAGTTTAAACCTCCTGATCCGGTCCTGATTAAACCTCCTGATCCAGTCCTGATTAAACCTCCTGATCCGGTCCTGTTTAAACCTCCTGATCCGGTCCTGATTAAACCTCCTGATCCGGTCCTGTTTAAACCTCCTGATCTGGTCCTGATTAAACCTCCTGATCCGGTCCTGTTTAAACCTCCTGATCTGGTCCTGTTTAAACCTCCTGATCCGGTCCTGGTTAAACCTCCTGATCAGGTCCAGTTTCACCTCCTGATCTGGTCCTGTTTAACCTCCTGATCCGGTCCTGTTTAGACCTCCTGATCCGGTCCTGATTAAACCTCCTGATCTGGTCCTGATTAAACCTCCTGATCTGGTCCTGATTAAACCTCCTGATCTGGTCCTGTTAAACCTTCTGATCCGGTCCTGTTTAAACCTCCTGATCCGGTCCTGATTAAGCCTCCTGATCCAGTCCTGATTAAACCTCCTGATCAGGTCCTGTTTAAACCTCCTGATCCGGTCCTGTTTAAACCTCCTGATCTGGTCCTGTTTACCCCTCCTGATCCGGTCCTGTTTAAACCTCCTGATCAGGTCCAGTTTCACCTCCTGATCCGGTCCAGTTTAAACCTCCTGATCCAGTCCTGATTAAACCTCCTGATCAGGTCCTGTTTAAACCCCCTGATCCGGTCCTGTTTAAACCTCCTGATCTGGTCCTGATTAAACCTCCTGATCTGGTCCTGTTTAAACCTCCTGATCTGGTCCTGTTTAAACCTCCTGATCCGGTCCTGTTTAAACCTCCTGATCCGGTCCTGAATAAACCTCCTGATCTGGTCCTGTTAAACCTTCTGATCAGGTCCTGATTAAACCTCCTGATCCGGTCCTGATTAAACCTCCTGATCAGGTCCAGTTTCACCTCCTGATCCGGTCCAGTTTCACCTCCTGATCCGGTCCTGTTTAAACCTCCTGATCAGGTCCAGTTTCAACTCCTGATCCGGGGTTAGGAGTTCTGGTTCCGTTTTTCTCTCAGGTTTAGTTTAGTTCTTGTTCCCCGTATGTGTCTCACGTGTCACTGAACAGCTTGAAGTTAAAGCTCTGAATTGTTCTTTATACATTTAAAGGTCCTGTATCATGTTATTTTCAGCTGTCAACATCTGTGATAGACACATATATGATAAAATGTTACATTTGGTGTTATATAATATTTATTTGTCCTGAAATATAATTTATATTCTCCAGTTATTCTCAGACCAGGAAATAAAACACTCCTAAAATACCTAAAAATACCTAAAATCCCATCTCTCCTCCAGGCCCCTCCCCCTCGTGAGTGCTGCCCCTTGAGCTGCCTGAATAAAATGGTGAATAAATTCCTGTAACTCTCACAGCTAAATGAACATTTTCACTGAGACATTTTTAGAAAGTAAAATACTACAAACGGTGGTGTTTAGTGTCTTACTTCAGACTCTGGCAGCTCGGGGTGTGTGTGTTTAATCTGCAGGTCCTGATGTAACATTGTTACATCACTATGTTACAGTCAGGTGGTTTTCCAGGAGAGAGTGGAGCAGCTGCTCAGAGCGCAGGATTCAGGAGGATTACTGAGAAATATGTTTATTAAACCAAAAACCACTCTGGAGGGTTTAATAAGGAAATAACATCATAACATGGTTAAAAGATACAAACAGCTGATTTTATATGATACAGGAACTTTTAAAGTAGCGAGTCAGACTTTCCATCACGATGTTTCCTCAGTTACTGATGATGATTATTTCCTTAATCTCTCTGTTCTCCTCTCTCCTTCAGCCTACAGTCTGTCCTCCCCTCCTCCCCCTCCCCCAACCCCTGATCCTCTTCCCTCTCAAGTGAATGATTTTCAGTTGGAGACATATGTGACAGAGCCGCGACGTCCAGAGACCAGGAGGCTGCGCTCCTATTCCTCCCCTCCTGACACAGGACAGCAAACTTCCCATGTCTCCTCCTCTTCATTCACCTCCTGTCAGCCACCTCCACAGGCCCCATCTTCTGTGGACCAGTCTGCTTTGTTCCCACCCATACTTGCATCTCCTCCCATCAGGAGTCTAGTGAGTGTTACGTGATCTTTGTTTGAGAATCTGATTGTGTGCAAGTTTCTTTATAAAGAAGCCTGGAGTAGTTCCAGTTTTCCATCCAGACATCTGGAGCCCAACATTAAAGGTTCACTGATTACTAGTTACTGCCATCTGGTGGTCAAACTGGAGATAGCAACAAACACAAACTTTGTCCAGCTGCTGGAAACTCGTCAAGTGAGAAGCAAAATATTTTTTAAAATCAAAAAGAAGTCTAGCTTCCTTCATCAGTTCTTACAAGAATCGACTGCTTTTAAACTAACCTGTCTACATCTGCAGGATAAAAAAAGAGAAATAACACAAGAAGACAGATGAGCAGGAACAGATGAGGAGTTCTATCCAGACAGAACACATCTGTGCTCTGGTTTTAAATATGACTCTAAACAGATACAATCCAGTACTTTAAAGTTCTTCATTTTATCTTTTTAAAATACATTATTTCCTGTAAAATACTTTGATTCAACTGTAAAATAAAGATTACATATGTTATTCTATTATAGGTAGCTACAAAAGAATAAACCATCAAGTGTGTTCGGCTTAAATCAGCTTTTACCGGCAGTCTTGCATTGAAGTGCCATCAATTTTAAAGAGAGGAATAGAAACTGTCTTTTAAAATAAAATGCTAAGTTCTTGATTTGATTAGTTTTTAGAACATGATAAAGCCGGTTAACAGAAGTTTTTTGGTGACCTTCCAGGTGATCATAAAATCTACAGCTTCTCGGTTTATTGAAAACAATGCAGTTCATAATCTGCTAATAATCCCGTTGTGTCTTACTCAACGGTTTAAAAGTAGCTACTTAAAGAAAAAGTCTTCAGCCATCTGGGTACCAGGCTCGTCAATGATGCCATGATTCATCATGCCTTTATTGTGAAATCCCAATTCGGAAGTTAATCCTGTCAGCTTGTCAACCCAGCGGCGGTCAGAGGCGTCTTTTACCGATAGATGACGAGCAGTTACCGGAACGGCAGGTGGCTGAAATACAAGGTGGACCCGTAAAGATCCGATTCAGTCCCGGATAAAAACCTCTCGGTGACCGGCGGCAAGCAGCGACTCGGAGCGGTTCATGAACGGTGACTGCAAAGTAGGTGCTAGCGCCCGCCTCATCCCTCCGCAGAATCAGGTCCCAAAATAACAAGAATTATTATAAAACCGTCGTCATTATAACATGTCAGCATCAAGGACGGTGTCACTTCGTCATGTCAGGGTCATCACTAAACTCCAGTGATCGGCTGCTGCTTCTTCGCATTAACATGCAACACGGAGATGTGACTAACTGGAAACGAGATGATGCGCAACATCAGGCTGTTTTCAGCTGATTCCTTCATGTGCAGCATATACTGGACAGGCCGCCTTTAATTCATCATGTAGCGGTAATAAACGCGTCCGAGTCGTTAGTTTGAGGTTTATTGGCAGCAGCTGCAGGTTTCACCAGCGGATCTGCTTTTAAACTTTTTAATGCACAACAGTTACCGATAAGCAGCTTATTTAAGGGATTAACGCTCATAAACACATAAACAAAAGGTTTCATTATTCCTTCTACTGGACTTTCATTTCATGTCAGAAAGTATAAAGTCTGAATATTTCTTTAATCCATATCACACAGTAACATATTTAGGAAAGGAGCCTGAGAATGTGTTTTATACAACCAAGACCTGGATTATCTGCTGTTTGAGTCAAAGAAGCAACAGCATCCCTGCTCCTGCATGTAGAGGAGGTCTTCCTGCTCGTGAGGAGGTCGGCCTGCCTGTAGAGGAGGTCTTCCTGCCTGTAGAGGAGGTCTTCCTGCGTGTAGAGGAGGTCTTCCTGCTCGTGAGGAGGTCTTCCTGCCTGTAGAGGAGGTCGGCCTGCCTGTAGAGGAGGTCTTCCTGCCTGTAGAGGAGGTCTTCCTGCGTGTAGAGGAGGTCTTCCTGCCTGTAGAGGAGGTCTTCCTGCGTGTAGAGGAGGTCTTCCTGCTCGTGAGGAGGTCGGCCTGCCTGTAGAGGAGGTCTTCCTGCCTGTAGAGGAGGTCTTCCTGCCTGTAGAGGTCTTCCTGCCTGTAGAGGTCTTCCTGACTGTAGAGGAGGTCTTCCTGCCTGTAGAGGTCTTCCTGCGTGTAGAGGAGGTCTTCCTGCCTGTAGAGGAGGTCTTCCTGCCTGTAGAGGAGGTCTTCCTGCCTGTAGAGGTCTTCCTGCCTGTAGAGGTCTTCCTGCCTGTAGAGGAGGTCTTCCTGCCTGTAGAGGAGGTCTTCCTGCCTGTAGAGGAGGTCTTCCTGCCTGTAGAGGAGGTCTTCCTGCCTGTAGAGGTCTTCCTGCCTGTAGAGGTCTTCCTGACTGTAGAGGAGGTCTTCCTGCCTGTAGAGGAGGTCTTCCTGCCTGTAGGAGGTCTTCCTGCGTGTAGAGGAGGTCTTCCTGCCTGTAGAGGAGGTCTTCCTGCCTGTAGAGGAGGTCTTCCTGTGTGTAGAGGAGGTCTTCCTGCTCGTGAGGAGGTCGGCCTGCCTGTAGAGGAGGTCTTCCTGCCTGTAGAGGAGGTCGGCCTGCCTGTAGAGGAGGTCTTCCTGCCTGTAGAGGAGGTCTTCCTGCCTGTAGAGGAGGTCTTCCTGCCTGTAGAGGTCTTCCTGCCTGTAGAGGAGGTCTTCCTGCCTGTAGAGGAGGTCGGCCTGCCTGTAGAGGAGGTCTTCCTGCCTGTAGAGGAGGTCTTCCTGCCTGTAGAGGAGGTCTTCCTGCGTGTAGAGGAGGTCTTCCTGCCCGTAGAGGAGGTCTTCCTGCCCGTAGAGGTCGGCCTGCCTGTAGAGGAGGTCTTCCTGCCTGTAGAGGAGGTCGGCCTGCCTGTAGAGGAGGTCTTCCTGCCTGTAGAGGAGGTCTTCCTGCGTGTAGAGGAGGTCTTCCTGCCCGTAGAGGAGGTCTTCCTGCCTGTAGAGGTCTTCCTGCCTGTAGAGGTCTTCCTGCGTGTAGAGGAGGTCTTCCTGCCTGTAGAGGAGGTCTTCCTGCCTGTAGAGGAGGTCTTCCTGCCTGTAGAGGAGGTCTTCCTGCTCGTGAGGAGGTCGGCCTGCCTGTAGAGGAGGTCTTCCTGCCTGTAGAGGAGGTCTTCCTGCTCGTGAGGAGGTCGGCCTGCCTGTAGAGGAGGTCTTCCTGCCTGTAGAGGAGGTCTTCCTGCCTGTAGAGGAGGTCGGCCTGCCTGTAGAGGAGGTCTTCCTGCCTGTAGAGGAGGTCTTCCTGCCTGTAGAGGAGGTCTTCCTGCCTGTAGAGGAGGTCTTCCTGCCTGTAGAGGAGGTCTTCCTGCCTGTAGAGGAGGTCTTCCTGCCTGTAGAGGAGGTCTTCCTGCGTGTAGAGGAGGTCTTCCTGCCCGTAGAGGAGGTCTTCCTGCCCGTAGAGGAGGTCTTCCTGCCTGTAGAGGAGGTCTTCCTGCCTGTAGAGGAGGTCGGCCTGCCTGTAGAGGAGGTCTTCCTGCCTGTAGAGGAGGTCGGCCTGCCTGTAGAGGAGGTCTTCCTGCCTGTAGAGGAGGTCTTCCTGCCTGTAGAGGAGGTCTTCCTGCGTGTAGAGGAGGTCTTCCTGCCTGTAGAGGAGGTCTTCCTGCCTGTAGAGGAGGTCTTCCTGCGTGTAGAGGAGGTCTTCCTGCTCGTGAGGAGGTCGGCCTGCCTGTAGAGGAGGTCTTCCTGCCTGTAGAGGAGGTCTTCCTGCCTGTAGAGGAGGTCTTCCTGCCTGTAGAGGAGGTCTTCCTGCTCTAGAGTATTGCTGTGTGCTGGCAGGTTTAAGATATTTTATCTGAGACAGTGACTCTCTTGTTCTCTGGTTTTGTTTGGACAGGTGGAGGTTGCAGACGGCATGTCGGAGCAGCCGGACCCTGACGATACTGGTAAGACTTTACACTGATGATAAAGACTCATGTGGAGCTGCACAGTTACAGCTGGTCATCTGTCCTCTGACCTCTAAGTTCTTGTGTTGGGTAAATAGGCGCCTGATGTGAGGCGACACTATACTGTTTGGATACTGTTTGTTAGGTTGTGTTCATGACTCAGCAGTGTTTAAATCTGAGGAGACAGGAAGTGATGTCACATTTATCCCAGTCGTTCTTAGACGGGTCTGTTCTAATGTAAGTCGACATCAGCTGTAATCAAACGGTTCTAAAATACCCGATCACATCAAATAATAGAAGAAAGAAAGAGAAACCAGTTTTAGTTTCTCAACAATTCCCATGAGCAGCTGGTGCAGTTCCAAAACCATGTCCCAACCGGTCAGGACTGGGTCCCAACCGGTCAGAACTGAATCCCGCACTGAGTTACAATTGGTCAGGACTGGGTCCCGATCCGTCAGGACAGGGTCTCGATCGGTCAGGACTCGGTCCCGATCGGTCAGGACTCGGTCCCGATCGGTCAGGACTGGGTCTCGATCCGTCAGGAGGACTGGGTCCCGATCGGTCAGGACTGGGTCTCGATCGGTCAGGACTGAGTCCCGATCGGTCAGGACTGGGTCTCGATCCGTCAGGACTGGGTCTCGATCGGTCAGGACTGAGTCCCGATCGGTCAGGACTGGGTCTCGATCCGTCAGGACTGGGTCTCGATTGGTCAGGACTGGGTCTCGATCGGTCAGGACTGAGTCCCGATCGGTCAGGACTGGGTCTCGATCCGTCAGGACTGGGTCGGTCCCGATTGGTCAGGACTGGGTCCCGATCGGTCAGGACTGGGTCTCGATCGGTTAGGACTGGGTCCCGATCGGTCAGGACTGGTCAGACCCGGTTCTGTCCAGCTCAGTGATGCAATAATCTGGGATCTCTGAGCAGGACTGATGTGTGATTAGTGTTCCATTTGCAGCATCCGAGGAGTCGGAGAGAGACATCTACATGCGCTTCATGAAGTGCCACATGTGTTATGACATCATCCCAACCAGCTCCAAACTGGTAGTGTTCGACACCACGCTGCAGGTGAGACGTGCACGACTTCATGCTCCACTCTGATGGTTCGGCTTGGTTCTGATAATACTGGAGAGTGGGACGGATCAGACTGTGAGACTTCAGCAGTCGTTCTGTTTCAACACAGGGCAGAAGAACATCTGACACACGTTTTATTTCTACTCAGAATTCCATGTTTGTAATTATAGTAGTTTTCATATTTTCATTAAACAGGTCCTTCCATTAAAAACAGTGTTTCTGAGGTTTTATTTTAGCTCCACAGGTGTTCTTACCTTCATAGTGGGTGTGAAAACAGGTCAACAACTTCTCTTTCAGTTTTAATCTCTCAAACTACGCAGGTGGTGATAAAACCCGAGTTCTCCTGAGTTCTAACGGCCTGTATCTGTTTCATCACAACTCCTTTGTTCATTAGTATTCATCAGCTCCTGCAGTTGAAACCACGCCTAGCATGCTGCTAGCTAAAAGCTGTTAGCATAAGACGTTTCAAACAGGAAGAGAGAACGTCTGATGTTACCATGCGCAGCGGGGCAGGAAACAGTATACCTTGCTCTCATAGGCCAGTTTGTTAGCCAATCAGAGTCCAGCAAATTAGAATAATGAATATGAACGAGCTGCTGCTGAAGCCTGATGGAAGGAGCCGAATTTTAATGCAGACAGATTAAAAGTTCTGTTAATCCTGACGTTTTTTAGATATAAAATGTTTCATATTACAGGTTAATACTTAAGAAATAACCACAAAGTCCTGAAATGTGTATGAAATGAACTCTTTAAGTTCCAGAGTTTCTATTTGTTTCCTAGAGTTAGGAACTAAAACGTGCCCAGTTTGAAACAGAAGCTCTAGTCTCTCTGTTTGATCAGTAACTCAGATTATTGACCCAGCTGTTTTGTTGTTTCAGTTTCTGTAAGTTAATCATAACACAAAGTGTGTGATGTCTTTTTTTACTGGTGTGGATGTAAGAAGGCTTTTAAATCAGAACTAAATAACTTTTCTGCAGCCGTGTCTCAGATGGTCATGACTGGAACCGGTGTTCTGTTGAAATATGCTACCTGTTGAGATGTGCTACACACATGTGCTGTTCTACAGTCTTGACTTCAATAAACAGATTTATTGATTATTTTTGTTTCTATATTTTTCCATAAATACATTTTAACTATCAAATAAATTCTCCAGGACAGAAACACTAAATATGATGTTATTTTTACTTTCTTTACATTGTCAGAGCAACAGGCAAATGTTTGGACACACCCAGAGGAGAAGGACCCAACAATGGCTGATAAGGATCCAGAGGACTTTTATATAGAAAATATCAGAGAAGGATCATAAAAATATGTTTAAATAATTAACAGGAAACACTCACCATAAACAAGAATACTGTATAAACTTCTAATAACATCTTGTTATGAAATAAGTTGTTAATTCTTACTATGGAGGTATTTTTCATCAGGGCAACATAAATCATCAGAACACCACTTCCTGTTGAGACCTGAATTACTGAAGTTATTAAGTGTAATATAGGAGGACCAGAGACGTCCAGAGTGTCTCATATGAAGATGGACATGTTTTTATTCACTTAGACAAGTTTCATAAGTTGCACTTTAAGTCAGAACAGTTGTATCCATGTTTGTTTATTTGTTTTGAGGTAAATTCAGCACTCAGTGTGGTTTTAGTGGTAGTTACAGTTCAGAGTTTGGATCTTGTTTCTCAGGTATGAAGTTAAAATGTGTTGGTGTGTATGAACACATTGTACAGGTGTGAGCAGGATACAGCTGTAGATGGTCACAAGTTAATAATTATTGCTGATATGTTTCAGGTGAAGAAGGCCTTCTTTGCTTTGGTGGCAAATGGCGTGCGAGCTGCTCCACTGTGGCAGAGCAAAAAGCAAAGCTTTGTGGGTAAGATGTGCTGTAACACGTCAGATTGATCATGACTGCCTCCAAAATAAAAGCTCCAGCTTAAATTCATCATTCATTAAATTGCCTCAGTAAACACAGTCCCATTTAATCTCCTGATCCAGTTCTTTTTAAAAACCTGATCCCGTCCCACTTAACCTTCAGATCCAGTCCACTCACTTGGTCAGAATTTGGTGTCTTGACAAACAAAACTATTCCTTTGATTTATTCTCAATCGTGTTAACTGATGGAAAATCATCCAAAATTCAAAGGAAGTTCTCAAAGACCTTTAAAAATTCTGGAGATTTTTTTTTGTTTGCTGATTTTTATTTTGTTTCTTTCAGGAATGTTGACCATCACAGATTTCATCAATATCCTAACTAGATACTACAAATCCCCCATGGTAACACACACACACCTACTCACTCACCGCTCGCTCTCTCACTCACATCTGGTTCTCAGGTGTGTTTATGTGTTTACAGGTGCAGATCTATGAGCTGGAGGAACACAAGATTGAGACGTGGAGAGGTAGAAACTAACTGATCTGAGACCAGATGTTTTAAAATGTTTGGAGTAACATGTTTGTGTCTGTGTTGATAGAGCTTTATCTGCAGGAGACCTTCAAGCCTCTGGTTCACATCTCACCTGACGCCAGGTACCTGTGTGTTATTTTCTTGTTAAGAGGAGCTGCAGTAAGTCTGCAGGTTGACCAGATGTCTATGGTGTAATATTTGTGCCACAGACTTGAGCATGCAATGAGACTGATCTGAGCCCACATATACACGTTGAAGGCGAACTCACCTCCCTCTAAATTACATTCCTGCCTAAAGCCACGGTTTTAAAAGATGCATAAAAAGAGGCGTGGCCTGGAGGACCAGCAGGAGTGGCCATCTCTTGCACTAACACACATACAGTCGGCCAGCTGCTGCCAGAGAGGGACAGATGAAACGGAGGAAGCTGTAGAAGAGATGAGCGGCTCTGATCCGTATCGTTTTGAGTGGATAGTTCGCCCTGCAGCAGCTTAGAATGAGGCTCTTCTCTTAGTAATATATTGCTGTTAGCCACAGCTATAGCTACATTTAGATTAGCTTCAGTAATATCGTGTGACTCTGCAAGTCATTGTTAACTGCAACAGTAAACATGTGTTTCAGAGAGTTGCCCAAGGTATAGATCAAAGTACCCCATATAATTATGAGACATTTACACTTCCATTGTACCGCAGGTGCATGAGTGGTTGAATCTGCACAAGCAGCAGAGACAGAGCATGTACAAAGCAGGTTAACATAAATATGTGCACTCAGATCAGTCTCACTGTTCTCAAGTCTGTGACAAAAATATTACACCATACGTAGATGTTCTTTTGGTTTTAACTCACAGCTCCTGCTAAATAATTCAAAACCTGCCGAAAATAAACTGATGATAGAAGGAAACACAAGCTGAACTCAGTTCTGATACATACTTCTCTCTGACCCCCCACTCCCAACCATCAACTCATCATGTTGTACCCATAATCCCTTCTCCAACCATTGACCCTCAGTATATTTGAAGCAGTTCACTCTCTGATAAAAAATAAGATCCATCGGCTTCCGGTCATTGATCCAGTCAGCGGGAACGCTCTCTACATCCTGACACACAAGAGGATCCTTAAGTTCCTGCAGCTGTTTGTGAGTCCACACCACGTGTAGGGGGGTAACACCACATGCGGGGGGGGTCACACCACGTATGGGGGGGTCACACCACATATAGGGGGGGTAACACCACGTATGGGGGGGTAACACCACATGCAGGGGGGGGACACCACATGCAGGGGGGGTCACACCACGTATAGGGGGGGTAACACCACATGCAGGGGGGGTCACACCACGTATAGGGGGGGTAACACCACATGCAGGGGGGGTCACACCACGTATGGGGGGGTAACACCACATGCAGGGGGGGTCACACCACGTATAGGGGGGGTAACACCACATGCGAGGGGGGTCACACCACGTAAAGGGGGGGTAACACCACATGCGGGGGGGGTCACACCACGTATGGGGGGGTCACACCACGTATAGGGGGGGTCACACCACGTATGGGGGGGGTAACACCACATGCAGGGGGGGTCACACCACGTATGGGGGGGGACACACCACATATGGGGGGGTAACACCACATGCAGGGGGGCTCACACCACGTGTAGGGGGGGTCACACCACGTATGGGGGGGTAACACCACATGCAGGGGTGTAACACCACATGCAGGGGTGTAACACCACGTATAGGGGGGTAACACCACATGCAGGGGTGTAACACCACATGCAGGGGGGGGTCACACCACGTATGGGGGGTAACACCACATGCAGGGGGGGTCACACCACGTATGGGGGGGGTCACACCACGTATAGGGGGGGTCACACCACGTATGGGGGGGTAACATGCAGGGGGGGTCACACCACATGCAGGGGGGGTCACACCACGTATGGGGGGGTAACACCACATGCAGGGGGGGTCACACCACGTATGGGGGGGGTCACACCACGTATGGGGGGGGTCACACCACGTATAGGGGGGTAACACCACATGCTGGGGGGGTCACACCACGTATAGGGGGGTTACCACCACATGCAGGGGGGGTCACACCACGTATGGGGGGGTCACACCATGTATAGGGGGGGTCACACCACGTATGGGGGGGTAACACCACATGCAGGGGGGGTCACACCACGTATGGGGGGGGTCACACCACGTATAGGGGGGGGTCACACCACGTATGGGGGGGGTAACACCACATGCAGGGGGGGTCACACCACGTATAGGGGGGGTAACACCACATGCAGGGGGGTAACACCACATGCAGGGGGGGTCACACCACGTATAGGGGGGGTCACACCACGTATAGGGGGGTAACACCACATGCGGGGGGGTCACACCACGTATAGGGGGGGTCACACCACGTATGGGGGGGGTAACACCACATGCAGGGGGGGTCACACCACGTAAAGGGGGGGTAACACCACATGCGGGGGGGGTCACACCACGTATAGGGGGGTAACACCACATGCGGGGGGGGTCACACCACGTAAAGGGGGGGTAACACCACATGCAGGGGGGGTCACACCACGTATAGGGGGGGTAACACCACATGCAGGGGGGGTCACACCACGTATGGGGGGGTCACACCACGTATAGGGGGGGTCACACCACGTATGGGGGGGGGACACACCACGTATAGGGGGGTAACACCACATGCTGGGGGGGTCACACCACGTATAGGGGGGGTAACACCACATGCTGGGGGGGTCACACCACGTATAGGGGGGGTAACACCACATGCAGGGGGGGTAACACCACATGCAGGGGGGGGTCACACCATGTATAGGGGGGGTCACACCACGTATAGGGGGGTAACACCACATGCAGGGGTGTAACACCACATGCAGGGGGGGGTCACACCACGTATGGGGGGTAACACCACATGCAGGGGGGGTCACACCACGTATAGGGGGGGTAACACCACATGCGGGGGGGGTCACACCACGTATAGGGGGGGTCACACCACATGCAGGGGGGGTCACACCATGTATAGGGGGGGTAACACCACATGCAGGGGGGGTCACACCACGTATGGGGGGGGCACACCCCGTATAGGGGGGGGTCACACCACGTATAGGGGGGTAACACCACATGCGGGGGGGGTCACACCACGTATAGGGGGGGGTCACACCACGTATAGGGGGGGGTCACACCACGTAAAGGGGGGGTAACACCACATGCGGGGGGGGTCACACCACGTATAGGGGGGGTAACACCACATGCAGGGGTGTAACACCACGTATAGGGGGGTAACACCACATGCAGGGGTGTAACACCACATGCAGGGGGGGGTCACACCACGTATGGGGGGTAACACCACATGCAGGGGGGGTCACACCACGTATGGGGGGGGTCACACCACGTATAGGGGGGGTCACACCACGTATGGGGGGGTAACACCACATGCAGGGGGGGGTCACACCACGTATGGGGGGGTAACACCAAATGCTGGGGGGGGTCACACCACGTATAGGGGGGGGTCACACCACGTATAGGGGGGGTAACACCACATGCGGGGGGGGTCACACCACGTATAGGGGGGGTCACACCACGTATAGGGGGGGTAACACCACATGCAGGGGGGGTCACACCACGTATGGGGGGGGTCACACCACGTATAGGGGAGGTCACACCACGTATGGGGGGGGTAACACCACATGCAGGGGGGGTCACACCACGTATAGGGGGGGTAACACCACATGCGAGGGGGGTCACACCACGTAAAGGGGGGGTAACACCACATGCGGGGGGGTCACACCACGTATAGGGGGGGGTCACACCACGTATAGGGGGGTAACACCACATGCGGGGGGGGTCACACCACGTAAAGGGGGGGTAACACCACATGCGGGGGGGGTCACACCACGTATAGGGGGGGTCACACCACGTATAGGGGGGTAACACCACATGCAGGGGGGGGTCACACCACGTATAGGGGGGGTAACACCACATGCAGGGGGGGTCACACCACATGCAGGGGGGGTCACACCACGTATGGGGGGGGTCACACCACGTATAGGGGAGGTCACACCACGTATGGGGGGGGTAACACCACATGCAGGGTGGGGTCACACCACGTATGGGGGGGTAACACCACATGCAGGGGGGGTCACACCATGTATAGGGGGGGGTCACACCACGTATAGGGGGGGTAACACCACATGCAGGGGGGGTCACACCACGTATGGGGGGGGTCACACCACGTATAGGGGAGGTCACACCACGTATGGGGGGGGTAACACCACATGCAGGGTGGGGTCACACCACGTATGGGGGGGTAACACCACATGCAGGGGTGTAACACCACATGCAGGGGTGTAACACCACGTATAGGGGGGTAACACCACATGCAGGGGTGTAACACCACATGCAGGGGGGGGGTCACACCACGTATGGGGGGGGGTCACACCACGTATAGGGGGGTAACACCACATGCTGGGGGGGTCACACCACGTATAGGGGGGGTCACACCACGTACAGGGGGGGGTCACACCACATATGGGGGGGTAACACCACATGCAGGGGGGGTAACACCACATGCAGGGGGGGGTCACACCACGTATGGGGGGGTAACACCACATGCAGGGGGGGGGCACACCACATATGGGGGGGGTCACACCACGTATGGGGGGGTAACACCACATGCAGGGGGGGGTCACACCACGTATGGGGGGGTAACACCAAATGCTGGGGGGGGTCACACCATGTATAGGGGGGGTCACACCACGTATAGGGGGGGTAACACCACATGCAGGGGGGGTCACACCACGTATAGGGGGGGGTCACACCACGTATAGGGGGGGGTCACACCACATATGGGGGGGTAACACCACATGCAGGGGGGGTCACACCACATGCAGGGGGGGTCACACCACGTATGGGGGGGTAACACCACATGCAGGGGGGGTCACACCACGTATAGGGGGGGTAACACCACATGCAGGGGGGGTCACACCACGTATGGGGTGGGTCACACCACATATGGGGGGGTAACACCACATGCAGGGGGGGGTCACACCACGTATAGGGGGGGTCACACCACGTATAGGGGGGTAACACCACATGCAGGGGTGTAACACCACATGCAGGGGGGGGTCACACCACGTATGGGGGGTAACACCACATGCAGGGGGGGTCACACCACGTATGGGGGGGTAACACCACATGCAGGGGGGGTCACACCACGTATAGGGGGGGTAACACCACATGTAGGGGGGGTCACACCACATGCAGGGGGGGTCACACCACGTATGGGGGGGGTCACACCACGTATAGGGGGGGGTAACACCAGATGCAGGGGGGGTCACACCACGTATGGGGGGGTAACACCACATGCAGGGGGGGTCACACCACGTAAAGGGGGGGTAACACCACATGCAGGGGTGTAACACCACATGCAGGGGGGGGTCACACCACGTATGGGGGGTCACACCACATGCAGGGGGGGTCACACCACGTATGGGGGGGGTAACACCACATGCAGGGGGGGTCACACCACGTATAGGGGGGGTAACACCACATGCGAGGGGGGTCACACCACGTAAAGGGGGGGTAACACCACATGCGGGGGGGGTCACACCATGTATAGGGGGGGTAACACCACATGCAGGGGTGTAACACCACGTATAGGGGGGTAACACCACATGCAGGGGTGTAACACCACATGCAGGGGGGGTCACACCACGTATGGGGGGGTAACACCACATGCAGGGGGGGTCACACCACGTATGGGGGGGTCACACCACGTATAGGGGGGTAACACCACATGCTGGGGGGGTCACACCACGTATAGGGGGGGTAACACCACATGCAGGGGGGTAACACCACATGCAGGGGTGTAACACCACGTATAGGGGGGTAACACCACATGCAGGGGGTAACACCACATGCAGGGGGGGGTCACACCACGTATGGGGGGGTAACACCAAATGCTGGGGGGGGTCACACCATGTATGGGGGGGGTCACACCACGTATAGGGGAGGTCACACCACGTATGGGGGGGGTAACACCACATGCAGGGTGGGGTCACACCACGTATGGGGGGGTAACACCACATGCGGGGGGGGTCACACCACGTATAGGGGGGGGTCACACCACGTATAGGGGGGTAACACCACATGCGGGGGGGGTCACACCACGTATAGGGGGGGGTCACACCACGTAAAGGGGGGGTAACACCACATGCGGGGGGGGTCACACCACGTATAGGGGGGGTCACACCACAGGGAGGGTGGGGTCACACCACGTATGGGGGGGTAACACCACATGCAGGGGTGTAACACCACATGCAGGGGTGTAACACCACGTATAGGGGGGTAACACCACATGCAGGGGTGTAACACCACATGCAGGGGGGGTCACACCACGTATAGGGGGGGTAACACCACAGGGGGGGGGGGTCACACCACGTATGGGGGGGTCACACCACGTATAGGGGGGGTCACACCACGTATGGGGGGTAACACCACATGCGGGGGGGTCACACCACGTATGGGGGGGGTAACACCACATGCAGGGGGGGTCACACCACGTATGGGGGGGGTCACACCACGTATAGGGGGGGTCACACCACGTATGGGGGGGGTAACACCACATGCAGGGTGGGGTCACACCACGTATGGGGGGGTAACATGCTGGGGGGGTCACACCATGTATAGGGGGGGTAACACCACATGCAGGGGGGGTCACACCACGTATGGGGGGGTAACACCACGTATAGGGGGGGTCACACCACGTATGGGGGGGGTCACACCACATGCAGGGGGGGTCACACCACGTATAGGGGGGGTAACACCACATGCGGGGGGGGTCACACCACGTATAGGGGGGGGTCACACCACGTATAGGGGGGTAACACCACATGTATAGGGGGGGTCACACCACGTATAGGGGGGTAACACCACATGCAGGGGTGTAACACCACATGCAGGGGGGGGTCACACCACGTATGGGGGGTAACACCACATGCAGGGGGGGGTCACACCACGTATGGGGGGGGGTCACACCACGTATAGGGGGGTAACACCACATGCTGGGGGGTCACACCACGTATAGGGGGGGGGTCACACCACGTATGGGGGGGGGTCACACCACGTATGGGGGGTAACACCACATGCAGGGGGGGTCACACCACGTATGGGGGGGTAACACCACATGCAGGGGGGGTCACACCACGTATAGGGGGGTAACACCACATGCAGGGGTGTAACACCACATGCAGGGGGGGGTCACACCATGTATAGGGGGGGTCACACCACGTATAGGGGGGTAACACCACATGCAGGGGTGTAACACCACATGCAGGGGGGGGTCACACCACGTATGGGGTGGGTCACACCACATATGGGGGGGTAACACCACATGCAGGGGGGGTCACACCACGTATAGGGGGGGTCACACCACGTATAGGGGGGGGTCAACACCACATGCAGGGGGGGTCACACCACGTATGGGGGGGGTCACACCACGTATAGGGGGGGTAACACCACATGCAGGGGGGGTCACACCACGTATGGGGGGGTAACACCACATGCAGGGGGGGTCACACCATGTATAGGGGGGGTAACACCACATGCAGGGGTGTAACACCACGTATAGGGGGGTAACACCACATGCAGGGGTGTAACACCACATGCAGGGGGGGTCACACCACGTATAGGGGGGGTAACACCACATGCGAGGGGGGTCACACCACGTAAAGGGGGGGTAACACCACATGCTGGGGGGGTCACACCACGTATAGGGGGGGTAACACCACATGCAGGGGGGGTCACACCACATGCAGGGGGGGTCACACCACGTATGGGGGGGTAACACCCCCTGCAGGGGGGGGTCACACCACGTGTAGGGGTGTAACACCACGTATAGGGGGGTAACACCACATGCAGGGGTGTAACACCACATGCAGGGGTGTAACACCACATGCAGGGGGGGGGTCACACCACGTATGGGGGGGGTAACACCACATGCGAGGGGGGTCACACCACGTAAAGGGGGGGTAACACCACATGCGGGGGGGGTCACACCACGTATAGGGGGGGGTCACACCACGTATAGGGGGGTAACACCACATGCGGGGGGGGTCACACCACGTATAGGGGGGGTAACACCACATGCAGGGGGGGTCACACCACGTATGGGGGGGTAACACCACATGCAGGGGGGGTCACACCACGTATGGGGGGGTAACACCACGTATAGGGGGGGGTCACACCACGTATAGGGGGGTAACACCACATGCTGGGGGGGTCACACCATGTATAGGGGGGGTAACACCACATGCAGGGGGGGTCACACCACGTATGGGGGGGGTCACACCACGTATAGGGGAGGTCACACCACGTATGGGGGGGGTCACACCACATGCAGGGTGGGGTCACACCACGTATGGGGGGGTAACACCACATGCAGGGGTGTAACACCACATGCAGGGGTGTAACACCACGTATAGGGGGGTAACACCACATGCAGGGGTGTAACACCACATGCAGGGGGGGGGTCACACCACGTATGGGGGGGGACACCACATGCAGGGGGGGTCACACCACGTATGGGGGGGGTAACGCCCCATGCAGGGGGGGTCACACCACGTATAGGGGGGGTCACACCACGTATGGGGGGGGTAACACCACATGCGGGGGGGTCACACCACGTATAGGGGGGGGGTCACACCACGTATAGGGGGGTAACACCACATGCGGGGGGGGTCACACCACGTATAGGGGGGGTCACACCACGTATGGGGGGGGTAACACCACATGCAGGGGTGTAACACCACGTGTAGGGGGGGTACACCACGTAGGGGGGGGGTAACACCACATGCAGGGTGGGGTCACACCACGTATGGGGGGGTAACACCACATGCAGGGGTGTAACACCACATGCAGGGGGGGGTCACACCACATATGGGGGGGGTCACCACGTATAGGGGGGGTAACACCACATGCAGGGGGGGTCACACCACGTATGGGGGGGGTCACACCACATGCAGGGGGGGTCACATCACATGCAGGGGGGGTAACACCACATGCAGGGGGGGTCACATCACACACTGTTACCGTACCTGATAGTTGTGATTCCCTGCATGTGTATGTGAGGTGTGTGAGATGCCGATGCCGGCCTTCATGAAACAGACTTTGGAGGAACTAGGAGTGGGGACATTCTCAAACATCGCCTACATCCACCCCAATACGCCGCTCATCACAGCGCTGTCCGTGTTCACGCATCGTCGCGTCTCCGCCCTGCCTGTCGTTGATCACAACGGTAACCACAGCTGCTTGATCATCGTCATGTGTAGAGTGATGAGACAAGGTGCTCTGATGAGTTGTTCTCATTTCTGTCTACAGGGAAGGTTGTGGATATCTACTCCAAGTTTGACGTGATTGTGAGTAGAGACATCATCTGCTGGTTCTGTAGAACGGTTCAGAACATTGTCTACACTGACTGTGATTCTTGTGCAGAACCTGGCCGCTGAGAAGACCTACAACAATCTGGATGTGACTGTTACTCAGGCTCTCCGACATAGGTCTCAGTACTTTGAAGGAGTCATGAAGTGCAACAAATTGGAAAGTCTGGAGACCATCGTAGACCGTATCGTAAAGGCTGAGGTAAGGACATCAGCTGATCAGTCAAGTGACCTGAGATACTGTCACGCTGTGGGTCCTGATCGGTTAAGCAGGACTGATGTGACACATCTGCTGTGTTTAAGCTTGTCTTTGAATTGGGTTCATTTGAAGCTTCTATTTTGCTAAAGTGCATTTGTGCAGGTTCACAGACTGGTCGTTGTTGATGAAGAGTCTCATATCGTCGGCATCGTGTCGCTGTCGGACATCCTGCAGGCTCTGGTTCTGACCCCTGCAGGTACACGCCTTTATCAACCGATTCAACATATTCCAACATCTTTACTATCAGCTGTATCACAGGAAGTCCCCATCAGATGGTCGCTGTTCAGCTTCTTACCAGGAACTAAAATAACGTGTTCAGTTTTTTCAAGATGGAGTCATTGATCCTCTTGGAATTTACCTTTCACCGAGTCCCACCCCGCCTTAGTTACTGTTGCTACATCCGACAAAAACGACCAGCGCGATAGCTTATCATGACTGGAAGAGGTGTTCCTGTGTGTGTCAGTGACCTTTCTGGAGCAAAACGTTCACGACATCCTCCAAATCGAACCAGCCTTAAGCTCCTTTCTCTCTTCAGATTAGCTTTGCCGAGTGGCGTCCGTCTGCTCACAGCCAGCCTCCTTCGCAGCCGGAGAGGGCTCTCAACTGCCAGAACCTCCAAAGCGCGGACCCTGCATCGCAGACAGCCAGTGGCAATCCCAAGCTAGCTAACGATCATTTGCGGGTGGACTGTGCCACCTCTCAGGAGCTCTAAGCAACACCGAGCTCCCCCTGACATCTAGTTAGTAGATGTGGACGCACCACTTCACCATCGCATTAGGAGTCAATGTTTGTCACATAGTAACAGTTGTGTGATTGGTCAACAGCTGCTTAGGGGGCGGGGTCAGCGAAAGGTCATTTAAGTTACAGAAAGGAGCCTTTATGTTATCTGGTAGGATTACAGTGCCTAAAAAAGATCAAACACACAGTGTGTCCTCAAGCCAC
>SSNP01000039.1:4008720-4016219 GCA_006937955.1 Pachypanchax playfairii | reverse complement strand
GAGGGGAAGACAGTAGAGGGGGAGACAGCAGAGAAAGAGACAGCAGAGGGGGAGACAGTAGAGGAGGAGACAGCAGAGGGGGAGACAGTAGAGGAAGAGACAGCAGAGGGGGAGACAGTAGAGGAGGAGACAGCAGAGGGGGAGACAGTAGAGGAAGAGACAGCAAAGACAGAGACAGCAGAGGAAGAGACAGCAAAGACAGAGACAGCAGAGGGGGAGGGAGCAGAAGTAGAAGGGGAAGAACAGGGAGGGGAGGAAGATGAGGATGTGGTGGGAGGACCAGGTGAAGAGGGGGAAGCTGCAGTGTGACATCATCAGTATGTGCCTCTGGACTTGCTGTGATTGGGTCAGTCTGCTGTCTCTTAGGGGCAGTTGTGTTGGTGTGAGGGACCTATTAGTGTCTGACACATACTGGAACACATCAGAGCTCAAGAAAAAAAAAGTTCTGGTTCTGTCTGGAGTTTCATGATGATCTTCCTGTCACTATGACAACATAAATCACTTCCCAGCTGTAGGAGTGGAGGTGTGACAAATCCCTCAGGTGTGTTTCTGCCCCTCGAAGGTGTAAATGTCTCACTGCAGCCTCATGTTGCTTATTTATTTACAGAAAAAGTAAGTAAACAATCAGTTCAGCAAAACAAACAAATCTCCTGTTTTAGATTGATGGTTCAGGGTCCATGAAACTCAGCCAGAACCAGAACTGATTCTGGAACCACAGAATCTCAGCTGTTGTCTCTGATTGGTGGAGAGAGTTTTAAATGAACCAATCATTTTTTAGTGGCTTCTCATTTGTAACAATATTTTATAGATGAACCAATCAAATGTCTGCTCGTCACTTTGGTGTAAAGTTTTAAGTTTCTGTTAAAAAGTGATTTATTTATAGTTTTAGATGACTGTAGGGGGCGGGGCTCCCTACAGTTTAGACCAGTGAGAGATTTAAACAGATTAAAAGTGATATATATCTTACTGATTTGTGCCCATGAGGACTCTGGGAAGTGAATAATTTTACAAGAGCAGGTGGTAACAACCATGACATCATCAAGATGAGACTGTAACATCTGTGGATGTTTCCATGGAGACCTGTAAGTGATGCTGTGCTGCTGCTGTGAAAACGGCTGTTAAAGTTTGTTTTCTTTGTATTGTTGTTTTTATTTAACCAACTGATTGATAAAACGGATCAATAATTAACCGATTAATCAATGTCTGATTAACCTTTTTGTCAGAAAACAAGGAAAACCAGGTGTTACTAAAATAAATATTTGATAAATACTGATAAAATTGTGAATTTCATTTGTTCTTGGAAATGTTCTGTCCCTGGATTTACATCATCTTTATCAAATCTTGAGTTATTGAGTTTATGTTCTGTTGGTTCCACGACGTTCTGATGAAATTAGCTAGAAGGAACATGAATCTTGTGATCCATGAGGGAAGCTGATGATTGAAGAAACACAAGCATCCTGTGAATGAACAGAGTAAAGATGGTCCAGCAGCTGACCTTTAAATTAAAATCTGCTTCTGGTATTTCTGGTAGAAACCAGTTAGACTTGATACGGTTCAGCTTCCATTTCATTGGCTCATTTGTTCCTCTGAACTGGTTCAAACCTGCTGATTTTGGAGAGGAAGCGTCAGAACGACGAGCACTTCAGTGAAACAAACTCACAGTGAGTATAAACAGAAAAAGCTGCTCAGCTTCACTCTTTCATTTCAGATTATGATTGTTTTGTTTGCAGGTGATTCAGAATCAGCTCAACGTAATGAAATCTGGGTTTTTCAGCCCTGGTTTCTGTCTGAAGGTTCTTTCCTCAACTTCCTACTTTTCCAGTAAAACCTTCCAGATTTTGATGTTTATGACATTTATATTTATTAGTTTGAAGGGTTTGAATGAATCAGTTGTTAAATGAGTCATTGTTTCCTGTGAAATACTGAGGTCACATGACCACGCAGATAAACAGATGTTTCTGTGGAACTGATCTGAAAGCTGCTTTCAGACCAGTCAGACCACATTCTGGGATCAGGGATCAGAGAAGAGTTTTTCAGTTTTTATTGATGTTGTTTGACAGTTTGTGTCAGGTTTTTCACCTGGCTGCATCTTGTTTGGATGTTTGTACTTTAGAAACATTTTTAATGCGTCTCGTTCGTTCTTTTCTTGGTATTTTTGTCCTTTGGCAAATTTTCAGTTGATCTGTAACATTTTTATCTTTTACCTGCTTTAATCATTTTAATACTGTTTTATGTAATCTGTCTCATCTGTGTGTGTGTGTGAGAGAGAGAGAGAGAGAGAGAGAGTGGATCGGACTGACTTTATTTTATTCTTTTACTTTCTATTTTANAAATAAAAGTTTGTGCTTCAGACAGATGTTCAGACGGACTTCAGACAGACTTCAGACAGATGTTCAGACGGACTTCAGACAGATGTTCAGACGGACTTCAGACAGATGTTCAGACGGACTTCAGACAGATGTTCAGACGGACATCAGACAGAGACTTCAGACAGATGTTCAGACGGACTTCAGACAGAGACTTCAGACAGATGTTTAGACAGACTTCAGACAGATGTTCAGACGGACTTCAGACAGATGTTCAGACAGACTTCAGACAGACTTCAGACAGATGTTCAGACGGACTTCAGACAGATGTTCAGACGGACTTCAGACAGATGTTCAGACGGACTTCAGACAGATGTTCAGACGGACATCAGACAGAGACTTCAGACAGATGTTCAGACGGACTTCAGACAGAGACTTCAGACAGATGTTTAGACAGACTTCAGACAGATGTTCAGACGGACTTCAGACAGATGTTTAGACGGACTTCAGACAGATGTTCAGACGGACTTCAGACAGATGTTCAGACAGACTTCAGACAGACTTCAGACAGATGTTCAGACGGACTTCAGACAGATGTTCAGACGGACTTCAGACGGACTTCAGACAGATGTTCAGACGGACTTCAGACAGATGTTCAGACGGACTTCAGACAGATGTTCAGACGGACTTTAGACAGAGACTTCAGACGGACTTTAGACAGAGACTTCAGACGGACTTCAGACAGAGACTTTAGACAGAGACTTCAGACGGACTTCAGACAGACTTCAGACAGATGTTCAGACGGACTTCAGACAGATGTTCAGACGGACTTCAGACGGACTTCAGACAGATGTTCAGACGGACTTCAGACAGATGTTCAGACGGACTTCAGACAGATGTTCAGACGGACTTCAGACAGATGTTCAGACAGACTTCAGACAGACTTCAGACAGATGTTCAGACGGACTTCAGACAGATGTTCAGACGGACTTCAGACAGATGTTCAGACGGACATCAGACAGAGACTTCAGACAGATGTTCAGACGGACTTCAGACAGAGACTTCAGACAGATGTTTAGACAGACTTCAGACAGATGTTCAGACGGACTTCAGACAGAGACTTCAGACAGATGTTTAGACAGACTTCAGACAGATGTTCAGACGGACTTCAGACAGAGACTTCAGACAGATGTTTAGACAGACTTCAGACAGATGTTCAGACGGACTTCAGACAGATGTTCAGACGGACTTCAGACAGATGTTCAGACGGACGTCAGACAGATGTTCAGACGGACTTCAGACAGATGTTCAGACGGACTTCAGACAGAGACTTCAGACAGATGTTCAGACGGACTTCAGACAGAGACTTTAGACAGAGACTTCAGACGGACTTCAGACAGAGACTTCAGACGGACTTCAGACAGAGACTTCAGACAGAGACTTCAGACAGACTTCAGACAGAGACTTCAGACGGACTTCAGACAGAGACTTCAGACGGACTTCAGACAGAGACTTCAGACGGACTTCAGACAGAGACTTTAGACGGACTTCAGACAGAGACTTCAGACGGACTTCAGACAGAGACTTCAGACGGACTTCAGACAGAGACTTTAGACAGAGACTTCAGACGGACTTCAGACAGATGTTTAGACGGACTTCAGACAGATGTTCAGACGGACTTCAGACAGAGACTTCAGACAGATGTTCAGACGGACTTCAGACAGATGTTCAGACGGACTTCAGACAGAGACTTCAGACAGAGACTTCAGACGGACTTCAGACAGAGACTTTAGACAGAGACTTCAGACGGACTTCAGACAGAGACTTCAGACGGACTTCAGACAGAGACTTCAGACGGACTTCAGACAGAGACTTCAGACGGACGTCAGACAGATGTTCAGACGGACGTCAGACAGATGTTCAGACGGACTTCAGACAGATGTTCAGACGGACTTCAGACAGAGACTTCAGACAGATGTTCAGACGGACGTCAGACAGATGTTCAGACGGACGTCAGACAGATGTTCAGACGGACTTCAGACAGATGTTCAGACGGACTTCAGACAGAGACTTCAGACAGAGACTTCAGACAGATGTTCAGACGGACTTCAGACAGATGTTCAGATGGACTTCAGACAGAGACTTCAGACAGATGTTCAGACAGATGTTCAGACGGACGTCAGACCGAGACTTCAGACAGATGTTCAGACGGACTTCAGACAGATGTTTAGACGGACTTCAGACAGAGACTTCAGACAGATGTTTAGACGGACTTCAGACAGATGTTTAGACGGACTTCAGACAGAGACTTCAGACAGATGTTTAGACGGACTTCAGACAGATGTTCAGACAGAGACTTCAGACAGAGACTTCAGACGGACTTCAGACAGATGTTTAGACGGACTTCAGACAGATGTTTAGACGGACTTCAGACAGATGTTCAGACGGACTTCAGACAGAGACTTCAGACAGATGTTCAGACGGACTTCAGACAGATGTTTAGACGGACTTCAGACAGATGTTCAGACGGACTTCAGACAGATGTTCAGACGGACTTCAGACAGATGTTCAGACGGACTTCAGACAGATGTTCAGACGGACGTCAGACAGATGTTCAGACGGACTTCAGACAGATGTTCAGACGGACTTCAGACACATGTTCAGACGGACGTCAGACAGATGTTCAGACGGACGTCAGACAGATGTTCAGACGGACTTCAGACAGATGTTCAGACGGACTTCAGACAGAGACTTCAGACAGATGTGCAGACGGACGTCAGACAGATGTTCAGACGGACGTCAGACAGATGTTCAGACGGACTTCAGACAGATGTTCAGACGGACTTCAGACAGAGACTTCAGACGGACTTCAGACAGAGACTTCAGACGGACTTCAGACAGAGACTTCAGACGGACTTCAGACAGAGACTTCAGACGGACTTCAGACAGAGACTTTAGACAGAGACTTCAGACGGACTTCAGACAGAGACTTCAGACAGAGACTTCAGACGGACTTCAGACAGAGACTTCAGACGGACTTCAGACAGAGACTTCAGACGGACTTCAGACAGAGACTTCAGACGGACTTCAGACAGAGACTTCAGACAGAGACTTCAGACAGAGACTTCAGACGGACTTCAGACAGAGACTTCAGACGGACTTCAGACAGAGACTTCAGATGATGAAAATCCAGTGATATTCTCTTCAGGTTGACTTTGTTTTGTTGTTTCAGCTGTAGGCTGAGAAGATGGAGGAGGACCTCTTTAACATCCTGGATGATTTATCAGATGATGAATTCAAAACCTTCAAGTGGCACCTGAAGAAGAACACTTGGAATGGCAGAGTGCCCATTAAAAAGAACCATCTAGATAAAGCAGACAGGCACGACACAGTGGACCTGATGATGCAGAAATATGAGCTCACAGGAGCCGTGAAGTTGATGGAGATCATTCTGGAGAAGATCAGCAGGAACGACCTGGTGAAGGAGCTCCAGAACATCACGTCTGAAGCTGTAGGTGAGTCACAGACAGAAGCAAGACCAGGTCCAGCAGTCTGACCTGAATCTGACCCAGAAAACATCTGCAGTGTTTAGTGATCCTTCAACCACTGCCTCATATACTGAGACTCTGAAGTGAACTTTGATCTGCTAACAACTCATCTCACGTGTTGTTCTTAGTTTTATTTAAACAGTAAAGTCACATTTCAAATCATCTGCAGAGTCCTGAAATCGGTTCTCATCTTGTTCTCTAGATCCTGGTCCAGCAGACACTCAAAACGATGGACAGGTTTCAGCAGATGGGAAGCTGATGTCAGTGCGGTCTCAGTTTGTGGACAGAGTCTCTGATCCAGTTCTGCAGATACTATTAGATAAACTGTTGGAGAAGCAGGTTCTGACTGATCGTGAGCTGGAGTTTTCAGGATTCCCAAACAGAGCAGAAAAGGCCCGGATTGTGATTGACATGGTACGAAAGAAGGGACCTCGGGCCAGCTCGGTTCTGATCAGTGCTCTGTGTGAGGTGGATCCATGTCTGTCTGAGGAGCTGAAGCTCCTGTGAAGATAAAGCAGCTGGATCTTCATCCAGAATCTTCTGGATTTAAATCTTTAGACAGTAAATAGTGTGTACTTGTATAAATAGTGTGTACTTGTATAAATAGTGTGTACTTGTATAAATAGTGTGTACTTGTATAAATAGTGTGTACTTGTATAAATAGTGTGTACTTGTATAGACACATTTCAGACGAATCCCAAAATTTTTCACAAAACAGTTTTCCAGAGTTCTTTTAAAAAATTCTATACTTTATGTCATAGTAGGTTTACTCATTCTGACACACACACACACACAAGTGTGTTTTGGTATCCTTATGGGGACCGTCCATTGACTTCCATTGATTTTAGTAACTAGATTTATACCTAACCCAAACCCTTTTACTAACCGGTGGCTGTTTGGTGGCGGTCGGAGGGTCCGGTTAGTAAAAGGGTTTGGGTTAGGTATAAATCTAGTTACTAAAATCAATGGACGGTCCCCATAAGGATACCAAAACACACTTGTGTGTGTGTGTGTGAATAATTATTTGACTCTGCATGTCCAGGCGTAGCCCCGCCTCCTGCCCAATGAAAGCTGGAGACGGACACCTGCTCCCCGCGACCCTGGGCAGGTACAAAAGATGAATGTTTTCAGGGTCTCTGTGGTTTGTTGGTCCTGTTGTACAATTCTTTAAACAATTCAGTGATATTGATATGAATTTTAAACAATAATAGTTTTCATATTAACCTCCGAAACACTTTTTATTGACAGAAAAAAAGAGTTGAAAGACGGACTAACAGATTTATGTCTGACTGATCTGCACACATGTTCAGACATGTTCATGGATCTTTCACCTCACTGATGGGACATTTATTTCTCAAACCTAATTAAAAACACAGCTGCTTACTCCCCCTCTAACACCTCCATCATCACGTTTGGTCCTTTAAAGCTGCTTCCTGTTATTGAATCCAATATGGTCTCCTGTAAACTCTCTTTAGTTGTTTGTATCATTCCAGTCTTACATTTAAATCAATATGTTTCTTCTCAGTTTAGAACAGAATCTGGTTCAGCAGGTTTGATGTTCAGTTTAGTACGCAAACTAGTCTCCATTAAGATAAGTCAATTCCAACCTTAAACAGGAAAGGTTACGTTTAAAACTTAGAATAAG
>SSNP01000039.1:3983720-3996220 GCA_006937955.1 Pachypanchax playfairii | reverse complement strand
GGGGTGGGACCTGCTGCAGGTACACTGGAGCCATGCCTTCCTGTGACGTCCTTGCTGCTTCAGATCTCCATGGCAACAGTGATAAAACATTTTTATGGTTTGGTGGTGGAGGAAAACGCCAGGCCACGCCCCTGTTGAGAAGTTTGTAGCGCAGGTAGCCCTCAATGACGTCATGGTTGCTGTAGGCGGTCGCCATCGCCCTCTGCTTGCCACCTGTGATGTCACGCCTGATAATCACGTCATCTCACCCATATCGTGTCGGCAGGTCAGCTGATTTTTTATCCTGTTCAGTGCAGCTGAAATGTGACGTCAGAATCCTCCAAACTGATCAAAGTGAAAATTTCTTTTAAATCCAATTAAAAATGAACGTGATCCGGGGATCCAGTCCCAGAAAGATCTGGTCATGAGCTCCGGATGTTGTTTCCTCCTCCAGCCATGATCGATGAGAACCGAACCGTGCGCCTCCCGGTCCGGTGGCACAAACACAACGAGCTGAAGGCGCGGGATCTGGTTTGTTTCTGTCTGTGACTCCACGTGCAGCACACACGCACACAGAGACTGTGGTCCCTCCTCTTCGACGTGACCGCCGGGATTCCCCTACAACCGTTTTGATGATGAGGAGCAGGAGGAGGAAGGCTCCGACTCTCCCCTCTGTTCCGCGCGCCTTGCTTTCCCCGCGTCCGGAATCAAACACTATACTGATCGATACCAGGATGTGATCGGCAGCAAATCAAGAACTACAGGAGGACGTTACCTGAACCTGGACAGCAGGTGTGTGTGTGTTTACCGCCACCTGCTGGGCGCCTTCATCACTCACACGAACCAGAACCACATAAAAGTCCTGGGCCATCAACAAGAATCTGATTCTGGATCAGATCTTGGCCAGGTCCACAATAAGGTACCAAGTTAGACCCTGTTTCAGATCGTGTTTTATTTAAACATTTCTAACAAAGTTTTTGGTTTTGCTGATGAGACTTTTTTTCCTAAATGAAACAGGCACATATGGAGGACACATAATGGAGAGGAAGAGGACATACAGATGACAGTTAGGCTATGAGACAGATGGAGGACAGTTAGTGGACAGGTGGAGGACAGTTAGTGGACAGTTAATTGACAGGTGGAGGACAGTTAGTGGACAGTTAATGGACAGGTGGAGGATAGTTAGTGGACAGGTGGAGGACAGTTAGTGGACAGTTAATGGACAGGTGGAGGACAGTTAGTGGACAGTTAATGGACAGGTGGAGGACAGTTAGTGGACAGTTAATGGACAGATGGAGGATAGTTAGTGGACAGGTGGAGGACAGTTAATGGACAGGTGGAGGATAGTTAGTGGACAGATGGAGGACAGTTAGTGGACAGGTGGAGGACAGTTAGTGGACAGGTGGAGGACAGTTAGTGGACAGGTGGAGGACAGTTAGTGGACAGTTAATGGACAGGTGGAGGATAGTTAGTGGACAGGTGGAGGACAGTTAGTGGACAGTTAATGGACAGGTGGAGGACAGTTAGTGGACAGGTGGAGGACAGTTAATGGACAGGTGGAGGACAGTTAATGGACAGTTAGTGGACAGGTGGAGGACAGTTAATGGACAGGTGGAGGACAGTTAGTGGACAGGTGGAGGACAGTTAGTGGACAGTTAATGGACAGGTGGAGGACAGTTAGTGGACAGGTGGAGGACAGTTAATGGACAGTTAGTGGACAGGTGGAGGACAGTTAATGGACAGGTGGACGACAGTTAATGGACAGTTAGTGGACAGGTGGAGGACAGTTAATGGACAGGTGGAGGACAGTTAATGGACAGGTGGAGGACAGTTAGTGGACAGGTAATGGACAGGTGGAGGACAGTTAGTGGACAGGTGGAGGACAGTTAATGGACAGGTGGAGGACAGTTAGTGGACAGTTAGTGGACAGGTGGAGGACAGTTAATGGACAGGTGGAGGACAGTTAGTGGACAGTTAATGGACAGGTGGAGGACAGTTAATGGACAGGTGGAGGACAGTTAGTGGACAGGTGGAGGACAGGTGGTGGACAGTTAGTGGACAGGTGGAGGACAGTTAATGGACAGTTAGTGGACAGGTGGAGGACAGTTAATGGACAGGTGGACGACAGTTAGTGGACAGGTGGAGGACAGTTAATGGACAGGTGGATGACAGTTAATGGACAGTTAGTGGACAGGTGGAGGACAGTTAATGGACAGGTGGACGACAGTTAATGGACAGTTAGTGGACAGGTGGAGGACAGTTAATGGACAGGTGGAGGACAGTTAGTGGACAGGTGGAGGACAGTTAATGGACAGGTGGAGGACAGTTAGTGGACAGTTAATGGACAGGTGGAGGACAGTTAGTGGACAGGTGGAGGACAGTTAGTGGACAGTTAATGGACAGATGGAGGATAGTTAGTGGACAGGTGGAGGACAGTTAGTGGACAGTTAGTGGACAGGTGGAGGACAGTTAATGGACAGGTGGAGGACAGTTAATGGACAGGTGGAGGACAGTTAGTGGACAGTTAATGGACAGGTGGAGGACAGTTAGTGGACAGTTAATGGACAGGTGGAGGACAGTTAATGGACAGGTGGAGGACAGTTAGTGGACAGTTAATGGACAGGTGGAGGACAGTTAGGGGACAGGTGGAGGACAGTTAATGGACAGGTGGAGGACAGTTAGTGGACAGGTGGAGGACAGTTAATGGACAGTTAGTGGACAGGTGGAGGACAGTTAATGGACAGGTGGAGGACAGGTAGTGGACAGTTAATGGACAGGTAGAGGACAGTTAGTGGACAGGTGGAGGACAGTTAATGGACAGTTAGTGGACAGGTGGAGGACAGTTAATGGACAGGTGGACGACAGTTAATGGACAGTTAATGGACAGGTGGAGGACAGTTAGTGGACAGGTGGTGGACAGTTAATGGACAGGTGGACGACAGTTAATGGACAGTTAGTGGACAGGTGGAGGACAGTTAATGGACAGGTGGAGGACAGTTAATGGACAGGTGGAGGACAGTTAGTGGACAGTTAATGGACAGGTGGAGGATAGTTAGTGGACAGGTGGAGGACAGTTAGTGGACAGTTAATGGACAGGTGGAGGATAGTTAGTGGACAGGTGGAGGACAGTTAATGGACAGGTGGAGGACAGTTAGTGGACAGGTGGAGGACAGTTAATGGACAGTTAGTGGACAGGTGGAGGACAGTTAATGGACAGGTGGAGGACAGTTAATGGACAGGTGGAGGACAGTTAATGGACAGGTGGAGGACAGTTAGTGGACAGTTAATGGACAGGTGGAGGATAGTTAGTGGACAGGTGGAGGACAGTTAATGGACAGGTGGACGACAGTTAGTGGACAGTTAATGGACAGGTGGAGGACAGTTAGTTGACAGGTGGAGGACAGTTAGTGGACAGTTAATGGACAGGTGGAGGATAGTTAGTGGACAGGTGGAGGACAGTTAGTGGACAGTTAATGGACAGGTGGAGGACAGTTAATGGACAGGTGGAGGACAGTTAGTGGACAGTTGATGGACAGGTGGAGGATAGTTAGTGGACAGGTGGAGGACAGTTAATGGACAGGTGGAGGATAGTTAGTGGACAGGTGGAGGACAGTTAGTGGACAGTTAATGGACAGGTGGAGGACAGTTAGTGGACAGGTGGAGGACAGTTAATGGACAGGTGGACGACAGTTAATGGACAGTTAGTGGACAGGTGGAGGACAGGTAGAGGACAGTTAGTGGACAGTTAATGGACAGGTGGAGGACAGTTAGTGGACAGTTAATGGACAGGTGGAGGACAGTTAGTGGACAGGTGGAGGACAGTTAATGGACAGGTGGAGGACAGTTAGTGGACAGGTGGAGGACAGTTAATGGACAGTTAGTGGACAGGTGGAGGACAGTTAATGGACAGGTGGACGACAGTTAATGGACAGTTAGTGGACAGGTGGAGGACAGTTAATGGACAGGTGGAGGACAGTTAATGGACAGGTGGAGGACAGTTAGTGGACAGTTAATGGACAGGTGGAGGACAGTTAGTGGACAGGTGGAGGACAGTTAGTGGACAGGTGGAGGACAGTTAGTGGACAGGTGGAGGACAGTTAGTGGACAGTTAGTGGACAGGTGGTGGACAGTTAGTGGACAGGTGGAGGACAGATAATGGACAGTTAGAGGACAGGTGGAGGACAGTTAATGGACAGGTGGACGACAGTTAATGGACAGTTAGTGGACAGGTGGAGGACAGTTAATGGACAGGTGGAGGACAGTTAGTGGACAGGTGGAGGACAGGTAGTGGACAGTTAGTGGACAGGTGGAGGACAGTTAATGGACAGGTGGAGGACAGTTAGTGGACAGTTAATGGACAGGTGGAGGATAGTTAGTGGACAGGTGGAGGACAGTTAGTGGACAGTTAATGGACAGGTGGAGGACAGTTAGTGGACAGTTAATGGACAGGTGGAGGATAGTTAGTGGACAGGTGGAGGACAGTTAATGGACAGGTGGACGACAGTTAATGGACAGTTAGTGGACAGGTGGAGGACAGTTAATGGACAGGTGGAGGACAGTTAGTGGACAGGTGGTGGACAGGTGGTGGACAGTTAGTGGACAGGTAGTGGACAGGTGGAGGATAGTTAGTGGACAGGTGGAGGACAGTTAGTGGACAGTTAATGGACAGGTGGAGGACAGTTAATGGACAGGTGGAGGACAGTTAGTGGACAGGTGGAGGACAGTTAATGGACAGTTAGTGGACAGGTGGAGGACAGTTAATGGACAGGTGGACGACAGTTAATGGACAGTTAGTGGACAGTTAATGGACAGATGGAGGACAGTTAGTGGACAGGTGGAGGACAGTTAGTGGACAGTTAATGGACAGATGGAGGATAGTTAGTGGACAGGTGGAGGACAGTTAATGGACAGGTGGAGGATAGTTAGTGGACAGATGGAGGACAGTTAGTGGACAGTTAATGGACAGGTGGAGGACAGTTAGTGGACAGGTGGAGGACAGTTAGTGGACAGTTAATGGACAGATGGAGGATAGTTAGTGGACAGGTGGAGGACAGTTAGTGGACAGTTAATGGACAGGTGGAGGACAGTTAGTGGACAGTTAATGGACAGGTGGAGGACAGTTAGTTGACAGGTGGATGACAGTTAGTGGACAGGTGGAGGACAGTTAGTGGACAGGTGGATGACAGTTAATGGACAGGTGGAGGACAGTTAGTGGACAGGTGGAGGACAGTTAGTGGACAGTTAATGGACAGGTGGAGGATAGTTAGTGGACAGGTGGAGGACAGTTAATGGACAGGTGGAGGACAGTTAGTGGACAGGTGGAGGACAGTTAATGGACAGTTAGTGGACAGGTGGAGGACAGTTAGTGGACAGTTAATGGACAGGTGGAGGATAGTTAGTGGACAGGTGGAGGACAGTTAGTGGACAGTTAATGGACAGTTAGTGGACAGGTGGAGGACAGTTAATGGACAGGTGGAGAACAGTTAATGGACAGGTGGAGGACAGTTAGTGGACAGTTAATGGACAGATGGAGGATAGTTAGTGGACAGGTGGAGGACAGTTAGTGGACAGTTAATGGACAGGTGGAGGATAGTTAGTGGACAGTTAATGGACAGGTGGAGGACAGTTAATGGACAGGTGGAGGACAGTTAGTGGACAGTTAATGGACAGGTGGAGGACAGGTGGAGGACAGTTAGTGGACAGGTGGAGGACAGTTAATGGACAGTTAGTGGACAGGTGGAGGACAGTTAATGGACAGGTGGAGGACAGTTAATGGACAGGTGGAGGACAGTTAGTGGACAGTTAATGGACAGGTGGAGGATAGTTAGTGGACAGGTGGAGGACAGTTAATGGACAGGTGGACGACAGTTAATGGACAGTTAGTGGACAGGTGGATGACAGTTAGTGGACAGGTGGAGGACAGTTAATGGACAGGTGGAGAACAGTTAATGGACAGGTGGAGGACAGTTAGTGGACAGTTAATGGACAGGTAGTGGACAGGTGGAGGACAGTTAATGGACAGGTGGAGGACAGTTAATGGACAGGTGGAGGACAGTTAGTGGACAGTTAATGGACAGGTGGAGGACAGTTAGTGGACAGGTGGAGGACAGTTAATGGACAGGTGGAGGACAGTTAGTGGACAGGTGGAGGACAGTTAGTGGACAGTTAATGGACAGGTGGAGGATAGTTAGTGGACAGGTGGAGGACAGTTAGTGGACAGTTAATGGACAGGTGGAGGACAGTTAGTGGACAGTTAATGGACAGGTGGAGGATAGTTAGTGGACAGGTGGAGGACAGTTAATGGACAGGTGGACGACAGTTAGTGGACAGTTAATGGACAGGTGGAGGACAGTTAGTTGACAGGTGGAGGACAGTTAGTGGACAGTTAATGGACAGGTGGAGGACAGTTAGTGGACAGGTGGAGGACAGTTAGTGGACAGTTAATGGACAGGTGGAGGATAGTTAGTGGACAGGTGGAGGACAGTTAGTGGACAGGTGGAGGAGAGTTAGTGGACAGTTAATGGACAGGTGGAGGATAGTTAGTGGACAGGTGGAGGACAGTTAGTGGACAGGTAGTGGACAGGTGGAGGATAGGTAGTGGACAGGTGGAGGACAGGTAGTGGACAGTTAGTGGACAGGTGGAGGATAGTTAGTGGACAGGTGGAGGACAGTTAGTGGACAGTTAATGGACAGGTGGAGGATAGTTAGTGGACAGTTAATGGACAGGTGGAGGACAGTTAGTGGACAGGTGGAGGACAGTTAATGGACAGGTGGAGGACAGTTAATGGACAGGTGGAGGACAGTTAGTGGACAGTTAATGGACAGGTGGAGGACAGTTAGTGGACAGGTGGAGGACAGTTAGTGGACAGTTAATGGACAGGTGGAGGACAGTTAGTGGACAGGTGGAGGACAGTTAATGGACAGGTGGAGGATAGTTAGTGGACAGGTGGAGGACAGTTAGTGGACAGTTAATGGACAGGTGGAGGACAGTTAGTGGACAGGTGGAGGACAGTTAATGGACAGGTGGAGGACAGTTAGTGGACAGTTAATGGACAGGTGGAGGACAGTTAGTGGACAGGTGGAGGACAGTTAGTGGACAGTTAATGGACAGGTGGAGGATAGTTAGTGGACAGGTGGAGGACAGTTAATGGACAGGTGGAGGATAGTTAGTGGACAGATGGAGGACAGTTAGTGGACAGTTAATGGACAGGTGGAGGACAGTTAGTGGACAGGTGGAGGACAGTTAGTGGACAGTTAATGGACAGGTGGAGGATAGTTAGTGGACAGGTGGAGGACAGTTAATGGACAGGTGGACGACAGTTAGTGGACAGGTGGAGGACAGTTAATGGACAGGTGGACGACAGTTAATGGACAGTTAGTGGACAGGTGGAGGACAGTTAATGGACAGGTGGAGGACAGTTAATGGACAGGTGGAGGACAGTTAGTGGACAGTTAATGGACAGGTGGAGGACAGTTGGTGGACAGGTAGAGGACAGTTAGAGGACAGTTAATGGACAGGTGGACGACAGTTAGTGGACAGTTAATGGACAGGTGGAGGATAGTTAGTGGACAGGTGGAGGACAGTTAGTGGACAGTTAGTGGACAGGTGGAGGACAGTTAGTGGACAGTTAATGGACAGATGGAGGATAGTTAGTGGACAGGTGGAGGACAGTTAATGGACAGGTGGAGGATAGTTAGTGGACAGATGGAGGACAGTTAGTGGACAGTTAATGGACAGGTGGAGGACAGTTAATGGACAGGTGGAGGACAGTTAGTGGACAGTTAATGGACAGGTGGAGGATAGTTAGTGGACAGGTGGAGGACAGTTAGTGGACAGTTAATTGACAGGTGGAGGACAGTTAGTGGACAGTTAATGGACAGGTGGAGGATAGTTAGTGGACAGGTGGAGGACAGTTAGTGGACAGTTAATGGACAGGTGGAGGACAGTTAGTGGACAGGTGGAGGACAGTTAATGGACAGGTGGACGACAGTTAGTTGACAGGTGGAGGACAGTTAGTGGACAGTTAATGGACAGGTGGAGGATAGTTAGTGGACAGGTGGAGGACAGTTAGTGGACAGTTAATGGACAGGTGGAGGACAGTTAGTGGACAGTTAATGGACAGGTAGAGGACAGTTAATGGACAGTTAGTGGACAGGTGGAGGACAGTTAGTGGACAGGTAGAGGACAGTTAGTGGACAGTTAGTGGACAGGTAGAGGACAGTTAATGGACAGGTGGAGGACAGTTAGTGGACAGATGGAGGACAGTTAGTGGACAGTTAATGGACAGGTGGAGGACAGTTAATGGACAGGTGGAGGACAGTTAGTGGACAGTTAATGGACAGGTGGAGGATAGTTAGTGGACAGGTGGAGGACAGTTAATGGACAGGTGGACGACAGTTAATGGACAGTTAGTGGACAGGTGGAGGACAGTTAATGGACAGGTGGAGAACAGTTAATGGACAGGTGGAGGATAGTTAGTGGACAGATGGAGGACAGTTAGTGGACAGTTAATGGACAGGTGGAGGACAGTTAGTGGACAGGTGGAGGACAGTTAATGGACAGGTGGAGGACAGTTAGTGGACAGTTAATGGACAGGTGGAGGATAGTTAGTGGACAGGTGGAGGACAGTTAGTGGACAGTTAATGGACAGGTGGAGGACAGTTAGTGGACAGTTGGAGGACAGTTAGTGGACAGTTAGTGGACAGGTGGAGGACAGTTAATGGACAGGTGGAGGACAGTTGGTGGACAGGTGGAGGACAGTTAATGGACAGGTGGATGATAGTTAGTGGACAGGTGGAGGACAGTTAGTGGACAGTTAATGGACAGGTGGAGGACAGGTAGTGGACAGGTGGAGGACAGTTAATGGACAGGTGGAGGACAGTTAATGGACAGGTGGAGGACAGTTAGTGGACAGTTAATGGACAGGTGGAGGACAGTTAGTGGACAGGTGGAGGACAGTTAGTGGACAGTTAATGGACAGGTGGAGGACAGTTAGTGGACAGTTAATGGACAGGTGGAGGACAGTTAGTGGACAGGTGGAGGACAGTTAATGGACAGGTGGAGGACAGTTAGTGGACAGTTAATGGACAGGTGGAGGATAGTTAGTGGACAGGTGGAGGACAGTTAGTGGACAGTTAATGGACAGGTGGAGGATAGTTAGTGGACAGGTGGAGGACAGTTAGTGGACAGTTAATGGACAGGTGGAGGATAGTTAGTGGACAGGTGGAGGACAGTTAATGGACAGGTGGAGGACAGTTAATGGACAGTTAGTGGACAGGTGGAGGACAGTTAATGGACAGGTGGAGAACAGTTAATGGACAGGTGGAGGACAGTTAGGGGACAGTTAATGGACAGGTGGAGGACAGTTAGTGGACAGGTGGAGGACAGTTAATGGACAGGTGGACGACAGTTAGTGGACAGTTAATGGACAGGTGGAGGATAGTTAGTGGAGAGGTGGAGGACAGTTAGTGGACAGTTAATGGACAGGTGGAGGACAGTTAGTGGACAGGTGGAGGACAGTTAATGGACAGGTGGAGGACAGTTAGTGGACAGGTGGAGGACAGTTAATGGACAGGTGGATGACAGTTAATGGACAGGTGGAGGACAGTTAGTGGACAGTTAATGGACAGGTGGAGGATAGTTAGTGGACAGTTAATGGACAGATGGAGGATAGTTAGTGGACAGGTGGAGGACAGTTAGTGGACAGTTAATGGACAGGTGGAGGATAGTTAGTGGACAGGTGGAGGATAGTTAGTGGACAGGTGGTGGACAGTTAGTGGACAGTTAATGGACAGGTGGAGGACAGTTAGTGGACAGTTAATGGACAGGTGGAGGACAGTTAGAGGACAGGTGGAGGACAGTTAGTGGACAGTTAATGGACAGGTGGAGGATAGTTAGTGGACAGGTGGAGGACAGTTAGTGGACAGTTAATGGACAGGTGGAGGACAGTTAGTGGACAATTAATGGACAGGTGGAGGACAGTTAGTGGACAGTTAATGGACAGATGGAGGATAGTTAGTGGACAGGTGGAGGACAGTTAGTGGACAGTTAATGGACAGGTGGAGGATAGTTAGTGGACAGGTGGAGGACAGTTAGTGGACAGGTGGACGACAGTTAGTGGACAGGTGGTGGACAGTTAGTGGACAGGTGGTGGACAGTTAGTGGACAGGTGGTGGACAGTTAATGGACAGGTGGAGGACAGTTAGTGGACAGTTAATGGACAGGTGGAGGATAGTTAGTGGACAGGTGGAGGACAGTTAGTGGACAGTTAATGGACAGGTGGAGGATAGTTAGTGGACAGGTGGAGGACAGTTAATGGACAGGTGGAGGATAGTTAGTGGACAGATGGAGGACAGTTAGTGGACAGTTAATGGACAGGTGGAGGACAGTTAATGGACAGGTGGAGGACAGTTAGTGGACAGTTAATGGACAGGTGGAGGATAGTTAGTGGACAGGTGGAGGACAGTTAGTGGACAGTTAATGGACAGGTGGAGGACAGTTAGTGGACAGTTAATGGACAGGTGGAGGACAGTTAGTGGACAGGTGGAGGACAGTTAGTGGACAGTTAATGGACAGATGGAGGATAGTTAGTGGACAGGTGGAGGACAGTTAGTGGACAGTTAATGGACAGGTGGAGGACAGTTAGTGGACAATTAATGGACAGGTGGAGGACAGTTAGTGGACAGGTGGAGGACAGTTAGTGGACAGTTAATGGACAGATGGAGGATAGTTAGTGGACAGGTGGAGGACAGTTAATGGACAGGTGGAGGAAAGTTAGTGGACAGGTGGAGGACAGGTAGTGGACAGTTAATGGACAGGTGGAGGACAGTTAATGGACAGGTGGATGACAGTTAATGGACAGGTGGAGGACAGTTAGTGGACAGTTAATGGACAGGTGGAGGATAGTTAGTGGACAGATGGAGGACAGTTAGTGGACAGTTAATGGACAGGTGGAGGATAGTTGATGGACAGGTGGAGGACAGTTAGTGGACAGTTAGTGGACAGTTGGAGGACAGTTAGTGGACAGGTGGAGGACAGTTAGTGGACAGGTGGAGGACAGTTAGTGGACAGGTGGACGACAGTTAATGGACAGTTAGTGGACAGGTGGAGGACAGTTAATGGACAGGTGGAGGACAGTTAGTGGACAGGTGGAGGACAGTTAGTGGACAGTTAATGGACAGATGGAGGATAGTTAGTGGACAGGTGGAGGACAGATAATGGACAGTTAGTGGACAGGTGGAGGACAGTTAATGGACAGGTGGACGACAGTTAATGGACAGTTAGTGGACAGGTGGAGGACAGTTAATGGACAGGTGGAGGACAGTTAATGGACAGGTGGAGGATAGTTAGTGGACAGGTGGAGGACAGTTAATGGACAGGTGGAGGATAGTTAGTGGACAGATGGAGGACAGTTAGTGGACAGTTAATGGACAGGTGGAGGACAGTTAATGGACAGGTGGATGACAGTTAATGGACAGTTAATGGACAGGTGGAGGACAGTTAGTGGACAGTTAATGGACAGGTGGAGGATAGTTAGTGGACAGGTGGAGGACAGTTAGTGGACAGTTAATGGACAGGTGGAGGATAGTTAGTGGACAGGTGGAGGACAGTTAATGGACAGGTGGACGACAGTTAATGGACAGTTAGTGGACAGGTGGAGGACAGTTAATGGACAGGTGGAGAACAGTTAATGGACAGGTGGAGGATAGTTAGTGGACAGGTGGAGGACAGTTAGTGGACAGTTAATGGACAGGTGGAGGATAGTTAGTGGACAGGTGGAGGACAGTTAATGGACAGTTAGTGGACAGGTGGAGGACAGTTAATGGACAGGTGGAGGACAGTTAGTGGACAGTTAATGGACAGGTGGAGGATAGTTAGTGGACAGGTGGAGGACAGTTAGTGGACAGTTAATGGACAGGTGGAGGATAGTTAGTGGACAGGTGGAGGACAGTTAATGGACAGGTGGAGGATAGTTAGTGGACAGATGGAGGACAGTTAGTGGACAGTTAATGGACAGGTGGAGGATAGTTAGTGGACAGGTGGAGGACAGTTAGTGGACAGTTAATGGACAGGTGGAGGATAGTTAGTGGACAGGTAGAGGACAGTTAGTGGACAGTTAGTGGACAGGTAGAGGACAGTTAATGGACAGGTGGAGGACAGTTAGTGGACAGGTGGAGGACAGTTAATGGACAGGTGGATGACAGTTAGTGGACAGGTGGAGGACAGTTAGTGGACAGTTAATGGACAGGTGGAGGACAGTTAGTGGACAGTTAATGGACAGGTGGAGGACAGTTAATGGACAGGTGGAGGAGAGTTAGTGGACAGGTGGAGGACAGTTAGTGGACAGTTAATGGACAGATGGAGGATAGTTAGTGGACAGGTGGAGGACAGTTAGTGGACAGTTAATGGACAGGTGGAGGACAGTTAGTGGACAGGTGGAGGACAGTTAATGGACAGGTGGAGGACAGGTAGAGGACAGGTGGAGGACAGGTAGTGGACAGTTAATGGACAGATGGAGGAT
>SSNP01000039.1:3947456-3970900 GCA_006937955.1 Pachypanchax playfairii | reverse complement strand
TAGTCCTGTGTCTGTGGGGGGGGAGGGACATTCAGTCCTGTGTCTGTGTGGGGGGAGGGACATTTAGTCCTGTGTCTGTGGGGAGGGACATTCAGTCCTGTGTCTGTGGGGAGGGACATTTAGTCTGTGTCTGTGGGGAGGGACATTTAGTCCTGTGTCTGTGGGGAGGGACATCTACAGGATGGTGTGAGGGTCTCAATGTTTAGTTCAGGTGTGAACAACAACCAGAGAAACCAGCGTTTCTATTTACCAGAACATTGTCCTCTCTGGAGGATCCACCATGTTCAGAGACTTCGGCCGGCGTCTTCAGAGAGACCTAAAGAGAGTGGTGGACGCCCGGCTGAGGATGAGTGAAGAGCTGAGTGGAGGACGGATCAAGGTCAGCACCAACAACCTGTTTCACCAGATGTAATAAGTTCAGAGCTGGAGGATCATAAATAACAAACAAAATGTTACAGAAAACTAAGATGTGTCGTATTTATAAAGGAGTCATAAACTTAAATTAGCATTTTTCCACATGAAAACGTTTATATTCTGGTTTCCTGGTGATTTTACACTGGAATGCTGATTGAAAGTGGAGCGTTTGTTCACCCCTAGCTTTAGTAACTCGGCCACGTGACGCGCACTGAAACATGAGCTTTTCATTTCTCCCGCGTCTTGACGTCAAACCGGCTGGATGTGTCATATACGGACACCGCAGTCTAATGCTGCTGCAAGGCCGCCCCGCCCCGCCCCCTCGTCCCGCCCCTTTCCCACACCTATTCAGTCCAAGGACAGCGCTAAGCGGCAAAGCTAGCTTAGAGCTAATGTACTGTATCTGCACATACAACAGCTACTTACTGTATACATGCTGGAGTAAGCTCGCTGCAAGAGTTTATCATGAGCTGGATCAAAGTACTTACAGCGCCTAAAATGATAACTCACCATTGTCTGACATCAAGGATGATCGGATGATGACGCGCTCCAGCTCCACATTCTCCCTCGTTGTTCGGTGTCTGAGCTAAACAGCCTCTCACTCCCATTCCAGCACTCAATTATTAATTCACATTCATGTTCTGCCACGAGCTTCTGTCAGCCTCTGCGGTACAGCAGGTACCCAGCCTCGGTCACCGATCGCACGCCCAAGTGGCGTGCGTCTGATCTGAACCAGCCTCCTGCTAGTAGCATCTAGTGCTAGCCATTAGCTACTCGGCCTTACCGAGAGCCAGCCGACTCACTCCGAGCCTACGGTGACATACCCCCCTCCTTCCTGCCACCAATCAATGTAGCCCTGTTTTGCATTATTATAATGACCGTGCACTACACCTCTAAAACCTCAAGTTTATTCTCACGAGATAATAATGTGCTTATAAAAATGGGTCATAAAAGGTGTTTTTTAAAACATTTTTTTCAGTATATTTTTTTTAAGGTCTGTACAACTATTATAGTGTGTGAGTATCCATGGTATTAACTGGACCTTTAAGAGTGATGAGTTCCCATTATAGGGCCTTGAGGAACTCCATGGCTCATTACTGACATGCAGCAGGTGAATTTAGTTGTGATTGTCTTCAAACTCACAAAAATATCAAACATTTTGAGACGCACAGCAACAAGATACAAACTGTGTGTTTCCTATGAAAGACTTGTTTGTGTTTTTTACAGCCAAAACCAATTGAGGTTCAAGTTGTCACACATCACATGCAGCGTTACGCCGTGTGGTTTGGAGGCTCCATGCTGGCGTCCACGGTAACTTTCTACACACACACACACACACACACACACACACACACACACACACACACACACACACGAGAGTTCCAAATGTCCATGACTGCCTACAGAGTCCAGGTCTAATGGTGTGGTTCTGTTCATCAGAAGTGTAGGGATGATTTGGGACATGTCTGTTTTATCTGCGTTGTTTCTATGTCCTCGTCATGTGTCGTCTCTCCACAGCTCATCAGTCCTGTTAGCAGCAAACGCTGATGCTAGCTAATTTAGTAAACATACGAAAAGACATTCAAACCTTTTAAACATGGTGTATATAAATGATGTTTTATTGTAAATTTCCAGTGTTTTAGGGTCCTAAATACTGATGAAGAAACCAGTGCTTCTTACCTCCTCAGATAGCATGGTGCACAGAGGGAGATGCTGCTGCACGCTAGGCACATAGTTCTTACAGTGACAGTAAAGGCATCATGTACAACTCTCTCAATACACAATAATAATAATGTAAACAGAGCAGGTAGTAAAGTGAAGGACTTGGTGAAGTTGACAAATAAAAGTAAATTTCATTGTTTCCAGAAATTTTCCTGAAAACAACAGAAAGACTTGTTTATTTTCGTTGTTGTTGTCTGTGACGCTTTGTGTTTGTTTTTGTTTGTCCACAGCCAGAGTTTCTTCAGGTGTGCCACTCAAAGAAGGACTACGATGAGTTTGGTCCGAGCATCTGTCGACACAACCCCGTGTTCGGGATCATGTCCTGATGGTGTCTGTTATCCTGCCGTCTGCTAGTCACCAGCCACGTAGCTGTTAGCCTGTTAGGGTTTATTCTACTCAGTTTTTAACTTATGAGGCTAATAGTCTGTTAGCATGTTAGTTGTGCAGAATGATGGAGGGGAAGATCATCCTCCTCTTCGTCAGTTTGTTAGAAACACTTCTGTCTAACTTCCACCAACGCTCGGACAGTTGAAGGTCTCAGCATGAGAACTGGACCGAACCAGAGATGCAACAATCCCAAAGCTGTTCAAGCTTCACGGAGTTTCAATTAAAGGGAAAGTTTTTATTTACTAGATTTCAGCAGCTGCATTGAGTTTTGTTGTTTGTATTTATTTGTTGTTCTTGGCTGAAACAGCTTCCTGTTTGTTGTTTGCTAAGCTGTGGTGCATTCAGGTACAATGGGTTACCTCAGTGTAAATGAGAAGTCCAGCTGCTGTGTTTAGTGAGAGCAGGGTCGACATGCAGTCCTCAAAAGTTGGAATAGTTTCAAGTATTTTCAGGTCTAATAAGAAAAGATCAAATAAATAAAGAAAAAAATAAAGAAACAAACAAACATGGTCTTCATATCAGACATGGAGGCTGCTGCTGTCAATCAAAACAAGTGACATCATAACGTGCTTTTAGATCAGATTTGTTTTCATAAAACGCCACTGATTTATTCAATGAACATCTTGAAGACGAAAAACTACAATTTAAACCGTGTCTTGGATTGTTTTACTCCAAACTTATATATCAAGAAGCAGTTGTGATGAGAACTGTTCACATCAGCAGTATCTGAGGAACTGCCTTTCATTTCATCTCCCCGGCAGACTGCTGGCTGTGTTTAATCTGGGAGTTCGGAGTCTTCCTGGACTGAGGATCCTTGTTTTTTTAAGCAGCTTTGCTTCTTGTTCAGGCAGATATCTCAGTTCAGACTGAAGGATGAATGACTTTTCCACACTTCCCTACAGTTTAAAGGCTTGAATCTCCACACTGCAGGTGCAGTTTCCTTCAAATAAAAAAAATCCTCTTTGGATTTTTTAATGTCCAGCGAATTCACATAATGAATATTAATGAGTTGCAGCCCGAAGCCTGACGAAGCCAGTTGAATCTTGATGCAGACAGATTGAAAGGTCTGTTAATCAGTGTTTCCTGACGTTTTTTAGATATAAAATGTTTCATATTACTGGTTAATACTTAAGAAATAACCACAAAGTCCTTAAATTTGTATGATATTGACTCTTTATTTAAACTGTAACAAAGTATATGTCAGCATATCACCAGACAGAGCCAGAAATCCGAAGCACTGCAAACACAAGATTGACAGATGTTCTCAACATCGTGCCAGCTGTGTTTGTGGCAGTTGGCCCGAAAAGACAGATGTTCAGTCATAAAAAGATCCGTAGTAGATTAATTTAAATGAATTGCTGAATGAAACTGGACTGAATGTATCATATGATGTTTTTTTTATTATTTTGATTGAAGGAAAAACTCCAGATTTTTAGATATTGTCTGAAAATAGCTAAGAAATCCTTCAACAACTTAAATATGATACAAACAACTTTTCAACATGCTCCCTCTCCATAATATAAACTGTGTTCTTTAATTAAAAATCAAACAGACTGTAAAACCTCAGTCTGCTGCAGTTTATTATGATCAAACTTTATTGACAGTTACTTTTATTGTGAAAAGCTGTCTTATTTTGTCAGACGGAAGTGTAGATTTCGCGCTCAGAAAGTGGTTCGATGAAACAACTTCTTCCGATTTAACGTTTTAATTAGCTCCAAGTTCATCAGTGAAACCGTTTAAATTAAGTTCGAATGTATGGCGAATCGTTAAAAACCTACCGATACCGACTGGTTTAAAGCAGCGAAAACCGGAAGTTGTCAGATTGAGAAGGAAGACGATGAATCCCGCGTTGAGATGAGTGAAAGCGGCACTCAGGTGAGTGTGAGAAGCTGCAGGTCAGGTATGATCGAGTCTAACTGAGTTACAGATGGAAACGATAGGAGTTCGACCTCGCACCCACCGGAACAGGCAGTGTGCGATATTTTCAAGTTAAAAGTGAAGCGACGCCAGTTTTAACTTTGGGAACAAAAAATTTTTGATTCGTCGAACGACTTTATTTTTCACAAATGTAGGAACATTATTTTAGGTTTAACTTTTTACATGCATTGTAATACAGTTTCCCTTTTCCTACTTAATGGAGGACTGCACGGTCAGGTATGCAGGTGTGATGCACCTGAGTCGAAGGAAAAACTCAGATAAAACAGGAACATAACTGACAGTCCGTATGTCTCTGCAGCTGTTTGCTCGTCTAGAGGCTCGACGCTGTCTGAAGGACATCGAACATCGTCTGTTCCCTGATGATGGAGGACCCAACCACGGTGATTAACCACGCCCACTTTCTTTCAGCTTCTGGGTGCTGTGACTGACTGCAGTGTGTCTGTTCGACTCTGTCAGGTGAGGTGGTGGAGGTGTACGGAGCAGAGGGGACAGGTGAATTCACTGGCAGCTGTGCAGGTAACCTGCTCTGACTCACCTGTGGACTCTGTATGAGATTAACTGTGTGTTTCAGGTAAGACGGAGCTGCTCTACCACCTGCTGTGTCGCTGCGTGCTGCCGGAGGCGGCTGGTGGGTTGGAGGTGGACGTTGTGTTTGTGGACACTGACTACAGTTTGGACATGTTACGGCTGGTCAGCATCCTGGACAGCAGACTGAGCAAAGGTATCAGCACAGGTACCAACACGCAGACGCGTGGCTCCATCAGGTATCAGGACTTGAGTGATTTTAGAGCTGCAGAACTGAATCCGGTCTGGTTTTGTCTGTGTCCAGGTCTTTCTACCAGCTCAGCCTCTGCTGGATCAGGTGAGGCGGTGCTGCGTTCATGTCTTTCTCGCCTCCTTGTCGTTCAATGCTCCTCCTCCTCCCAGCTTCTCCTCACACTCCACTTCTTAGAGACCACCTTATCTTCCCGGCCGAGTCTGGCGCTCCTCCTCATCGACAGCATCTCAGCGTTTTATTGGTCTGACCGCAGTGAGGGCGGAGCCAGCATCACCAAGCAGGAGGAGACACTCAGCAGGTGCTCAGAGCTGCTGGGACGGCTGCTCAGGTGGATGATTGAAAGGAGGTTCTGGTGGTCCATGATGAGGTTCTTGTGTAGAACTGTGGATCTGTAGCTGACGTTCTGATTTGTGGTTCCTCCTCAGGGATTACAGAATCACCGTCTTTGCAACCTGCCATAGTATCAGGAGGAATTACCCTCCTCCCTCTTCATCCTCCTCCTCAGAGACGCACCGGCCATATCTCTGTCGCCCCTGGCAACGCCTGGTCTCCCACCGACTGCTATGCTCCAGACAGGAAGCCGGTAATAACCAGACGTCCATAGATGGAGGAAATGGGAAGCAGGGGAGGCATGGAGTCTTCACCGTCCACTGCACCTCCTCCAAAGGGACAAGGGGTTCCAGGATCAGCTCCTTTAGCGTGACAGAAGGAGGGGTGGAATTTATCTGAGCCACCTTCTGTTTTACTGTCCAGAATAAAAAGTCCTGTAATGTGGATAGAAGCTGTCTTCTTAAGTGGGTTGTGTAATAGTGTTTGGTTCTGCAGCTGGTTCTCAGTTGGATCTGAAGCATCTATCAGAGATCACGTGATTCTGAAGGGTCATGAAAGTGGTTTTAGGAAACATACATCTAGTTCCTGTAAGTAAATAGGCTCTCCTGATCCAGTGCTGCAGGTCTGGTTCTGAAAAGTGTTTGTTGTTGAGGCTAATGCTCCTTTTCACCATCACTGTGTCAAGATCCAGTTTCAGTGATAAACTCCTGACCCGGTTCTTGTCTCTGTATATTGTCCTTTCTAGAACCCAGACTGAGCTGTAATCTGTTAAAGTGGTTCTGGATCAGCAGGTCTCCGACTTTCTGAAAAAAGCTCCAAAACTCCAGGAATGAACAGAGACATGTGAACAGAATAGAATTCAACTTTATTGTTATTCCACATGTCACAAGTACAAAGCAACAAAATGCAGTTTGCATCCATCCAGAATATAAATACGTATATACAGAATAAATATATAGTAGGAATGTGAATAAGAAGGCATGATATGAATATACTATAAATAATGTATGTAAAATGTAGTACAGGTGATGAACAGGTTTCTCATATTAGTATTAATAGACATCTGTAGAACTATAATTACTGTACAGTATGACTGTCCACACAGTATTTACAGTAGTACAGTTGAGATCAGTGTGATATGTGTATGTTCAGTTGTGAGTGACAAAGTTTACCTCAAGAACAATCTCCAGACAACAAATCTTGAAAACAAAAACAAAACATTGCAGTATTGAAAATATGGAAAAAACACTAAATAAATAATGATAAACAGATACGTAAATATAATTCCACATATTGATAATAATATTAATACTCTACATGAAGAGTGGAGAGAGGGAGGTGGGCTACTCAGAAAACACTAGTAGTAGATTTCTAAAAGAAATATCAAAAAACGTTACCAAACTTTATAAAAATGGTTTTCAGAACCACGTACAGTATATCAGAAGTCCATACACAACATAATATCACTTATCTGACCATGAGAGGAGGAAAAGGGTCTTTCCACTTTAGTAAGACAGCTCTTCTAACTAGTAAGGAAGAAAAAGATAACATTTTAAGTTTGAGATGTGGGGAGTTTTTTTAACCCTTTTCAGACACTGCTTCCTGCAGATGTCCTCTAAGGCAGGAAGTGATGCTCCGGCGATGCGCTAGGTGGCTTTCAACAACCTCTGCAACACCTTCTGGTCTGAGGCAGAGCAGCTTCCGTACCAGACTGTTATACAGCTGGTCAGGATGCTCTCGATGATGCAACAGTAGAAGTTCACCAGGATGTCTGAAGACAGGCGGTTCTTCCTCAGAGTCATCAGGAAGAGAAGGGCTACTGAGCAGTAGTTGTGATATTTACTGACATGGTGCGCGTGACCGTTCTCTAACCCCCCTGTTCAAATACAACAAAAGACGTCAATGGCACTGAATGAGTTAATAAGACCACAGCCTTACCATCTGAATTATAGTTTGGTTTCCTGAACCCACACTGGCTGTCATTCAGCTACCTTCAGGGTTACATAGGAAATCCCATTACCCTTTTGTACAAGCATCATTAAAATTAATTGAATCCACTGGGCCCTCGTAGCTTGGTCCGATATTGGGAGACCAAAAACACTTGCTTGTTGATTTTGACCAGGGGTGGCCAACTTCAGGCCTCGAGAGCCTTTGACTTTGGCAGTCAACAACAGAGCAACTCACATGTGTTCCTCCTTTATTCATTTTTCATACTCCAAACAGGAATGGGTGTTTCTCATTGTCAAGGTGCCTCCCCTACCAAGGCAGGACACTTCTTTCCTTGGTCAAAGAAAACGTTAGATGAAACAGACTTAACTCACGTGACCATGGCTGCCAGCTTACGTGCTGTTTACGTTCCACCCATTGTAGTAGCAGTAGTGTAGTATAGTAGCATTCCTTCAGGCATGGAACTGGAAATGTTAATAAAATGAAATTAAAATAAATGTGTAAGCAAGTGAGGACCTGCTAGCCACCGAAGCTGCAACTACAAAGCAAATAACCAACCGTATAACTGCTTTGGATGTAAAATAACATTTTAGATGCCTGAAAGGTACAATTGGTTGACTTACATTTAAACTGGAAATTTGCCCCAAAGTAGCTGCTGCCGGCTCCTGGTCGGCCATCTTTCTGAAGACACCATACTGTATTATGGGAAATTTTTGACCGAGTGACAGCATCAAGGCATGTCCCATGTATCCTTGGTAAGTCAGCTAAGCGACAGACAAACCGAGGACAGATGCCTCCATAGCACATGAACATTGGAACATGCCTTGGCAGTCCCTGATGATGTATCTCCTAGGCAACCAGGGCAGGACCAAGGCATCAAGGGAGGTTCCCTGACATTGAGAAACACCCACTTATTCAGTAATGGCTGCACTCTACTGAATAAGTAGTGGAGGAGGGTGGGCTTGCAGCAGCAGTCTGTGGTGTCCAAATATGACACATCCTGCTGGTTTGACATCAAGATGGGGGAAACATTAAGGTCTCCTGTTTAAGTGCGCGTGCATGTGGAGTGCACGTGGGCTGTTTGAAGGAACAAACACTCCACATTTTAAAATCAGCCAGTGTAAAATCATTAGGAAAACATAATATAGACCTAAACGTTTTCATGTGGAAAAGTGAAAACTTCAGGTTTTGACTCTTAAAGATTCTCTTCAGAAGACGAATCAAACTAATTTTGTCCCGTTTGGATGTTATATATCTGCTTCATGTTTACTGCAGCAGTCCGGATGCTCTGAGACGGTCCAGTGTTTCTCGTCTGCGCTGTAATCCGAATTGTATCGGTTCAGATCCAGATCGGGTTTCTCTTGTCGAAGCTGCAGTCCGGATCCTATCTGTTCTGATCCGGTCCGGGATTCTTAGGTCTGATGACAGAGACGATTCACGAGAGCGGCCCTCTAGCATATCCCTCCGCGTAGGTTCTGTCTCTCATAGTTTTTACATAATATAAATAAACGTTCCTGTTCCGTCAGTAAGCCAACACACACTCGGGATAATAGTGGTACCTATCCGGGTGTAAAAGCTGGGATTTATCGGGTTCTGGCTGGATCTCAGGTGCGGTAGTAAATGTTTTGTAGGATCTACTTCTTCACCTGGTGCTGACAGGAGGTATTTCGGTCGCTCCCAAACATGGCCTCCATGACGGAGCGACCGCTACAACTTTAATTTTTCACCGATTTATTGCGTAGTAATTGCGTTCTTTTCCTTCCACGACCAACTGGAATGTTTCCAAGGAGAACCTCGTCACGGCAGACTCATGAAGCAGATGTTATCTGTCGGGGAAGTTCGCTGTTGAACACGTCGCTATAAGTTGGCTGGAAAGCTGGAGAGGAAAAAGAGAATCGCATCAAATCAGTAAGGAGTTTTTTCTATCGTGTCCCCACAGCCAGAGAGCTCCGCTCCGCAGGCTCCGAGTGTGTCCTGCCTGCTGTCTCTGCTCGCAGCCCGCTTGTCAGCAGCAGTTTACCTTAAGCTAATGCTAATGCTAACGGAGATGTGAACGGGGCGGTCCGAGGCTAACAGTTAGCTGCTAACTGCTCCGTTTGTAAAAGAATTGTTGGTAACAGCGCGAGTACCGAGGGTCTGAAAGGGCTGCTGCTGACCGCCTGAAACCGTGAAACAGTTGGGTTAGAATCTTGTGACAGATGGGTCTGTTAGCATGGGAACTTGCATGTTAGCCTCAGGAGGGATCACTGATCAGTTACCATCGATCACTGATCATTACCAGACCTGACCTCAAACCTATTCATCCTCAGCAGCACGCAGGTACATGTGCAGGAACGTTGTCGGGTTTAAAATGCGGTTCCACTGCTAATTTAAGGTTCTGATTACAGTTAATCGATCTGGTGATACGTTCTGGTGGAATCCAGTATTGGTTCTCCACAGACCCCGTCCTGCATGTTTAGGTTCTGGTGGTGTCCAGCTCTGGTTCTCTACAGACCCCGTCCTGCATGATAATGTTCTGGTGGTGTCCAGCTCTGGTTCTCCACAGACCCCGTCCTGCATGATAATGTTCTGGTGGTGTCCAGCTCTGGTTCTCCACAGACTCCGTCCTGCATGATAATGTTCTGGTGGTGTCCAGCTCTGGTTCTCCACAGACCCCGTCCTGCATGATAATGTTCTGGTGGTGTCCAGCTCTGGTTCTCCACAGACTCCGTCCTGCATGATAACGTTCTGGTGATGTCCAGCTCTGGTTCTCCACAGACCCCATCCTGCATGTTTAGGTTCTGGTGGTGTCCAGCTCTGGTTCTCTACAGACCTCGTCCTGCATGATAACGTTCTGGTGGTGTCCGTCCTGCATGATAACGTTCTCCACAGACCCTGTCCTGTATGATAACGTTCTGTTGGTGTCCAGCTTTGGGTCTCCAGACAGGTGTTCTTACCTTCATAGTGGGTGAAAACAGGTCAACAACTTCTCTTTCAGTTTTAATCTCTCAAACTACGCAGGTGGTGATAAAACCCGAGTTCTCCCGAGTTCTAACGGTCTGTATCTGTTTCATCACAACTCCTTTGTTCATTAGTATTCATCAGCTCCTGCAGTTGAAACCACACCTAGCATGCTGCAGGTTAAAAGCTGTTAGCATAAGACGTAGCAAACAGGAAGACATGACGTCTGATGTTACCATGCGCAGCGGGGTAGGAAACAGTTTACCTTGCTCTCATAGGCTAGTTTGTTAGCCAATCAGAGTCCAGCAAATTTGAAGAATGAATATGAACGAGCTGCTGCTCGAGGCCTGATGGAACGAGACGAATTTTAAGGGGGACAGATTGAAAGGTCTGTTAATCACGCCAACAGGTCCAGGTTCATGCCGACAGGTCCAGGTTCACGCCGACAGGTCCAGGTTCACGCCGACAGGTCCAGGTTCACGCCCACAGGTCCAGGTTCACGCCGACAGGTCCAGGTTCACGCCGACAGGTCCAGGTTTAGAGTTGATGATGTGAAACATTTCAGTCAGCTGTAAAAACAGATCTGATTTAGACATGTATCGTCATGTGACTCGTGTTCACATGTCGTCATGTATGCAACACGAATGTAAGACGGTGTGAAATGCTCTATGAGTGGGTTTAAGGCGTACTACACAGGATCTGATGATTTGCATGTGTTTAAGTTCCTGGACAGTGTTTCAGTGTTTGAGTGGAAAACCACCTGTAAGTAGTTAAAGGTGTGATGACATCACTGTTTAAACTGGCGTAAAGCTATTTCATGTAGTAGATATGCCCGCATATGTCAACTCACAAAAGAATCTGATTAAAAAACTAACAGGGCGGGGGTGTACGGGCAGGTCAGAATCCTCTTCTCAGCAACACGGTTCCTTTCATTAATGATATGTGGGTCTCCCTGGCTGACTTCGCTCTGATTGGCTACAACCATTGCCCGCAGCAAGCCTTTCTTCTCGGCTCCGTCAACAGTCCAGTAACATGGCGAGTGGACGTTTACAACCGTATATGTTCGAGCCTGAAACGTCTTCTGAGGAAGACGGAGGGGTGAACACATAAAACTCAACTAATCACATGAGCGAATAAACAGTGCTGTCAGATGTTATCAATGACAATAGATTCACAATATGGTATGATAAACCTGTTGCTCACGGACATTGTTGCTAGAGCGGCTATCACATGCTAGCATCATGAACTCTTCAGACCACGAACAAACGTTTATCAGGCAAGGCAGCATTTTATTAAATAAATAAACTTACAGGTATTGACGATGTGGTCGCCTCCTTCAGGGTTGGTAAAGAATTTTTAATTAAAATCAGTTTCTTTGACAATCCCAACTTGAATTTACCCAAGTTATGGAAGCAGTCCTCCGTGAAGTGAGCTGAACATATTTTCTAATTGAGGTTATAACTGCGTGGCACTTCTCCATAAATGAACTTCAGCCACTCTTCTCTAGTTTTTTCAAACTTCGGGAGTGAGTGTAAACTTCCAGCATGGGTTGAGCATCCTTGGACACAACAGGTCCCCGTTTGCGTAGTCATCTCTTCTCAAGAGCAGCAGTACAAGCTAGCGCAACGCAGCTAATGGTGTATGGGCTGGAGGTGGGGTGGGGGGTTGGACTGTTTACTTCACTGTGCACTGTTATTGGACGCTATGAAATACGTAGGATGAAATGCCACGTAGGAAAAAATGGTGCTTTCCGATTCAACCGTTTTTTAAATATGAAACAAAGCGGACCGCCCACAAACGGGAACTTTGATACTCGCTTTGGACGTTCACACGGCCTCATCAGTGCACAACACATCATGATATACCCCAAAAACCTCAAAAAAGTGCATTTTGATGTCATAACCCCTTTAAGAAGCTGGTTCTGAGAATGAGGGTTCTGTTTGGTTCTGCTGCTGGTATTCTGAGGATGACTGGGAGCTGGTTATCCATCTTCTCCTGTGTTGGTGTGAACAAAGTGGATCAATACAAACTGTTTCAGACTCCATTTAGCTTATTGTTGAAAACCCAGAGTACTTTGAGCTGTTTGTGTTGTCATATTGTGTTTTGTTTACTCTGAACTCCAGATATTGACAGTTTGCATCAGTCTCATTAGTTTGTTGATTTGTCTGATAACAAAATGTTCCAGCTGTGATAACACAGTGATGTTTGGGAAGTTCTTTCGTATAAAACACATCTGATGTCATCTCATTTTTACCCAGAATGCCATCTGAGGCTCAGTCTCAGGAACCTCGGGACAGAGGACCTCCTCCCATCACTCGGGCTGGACGCAGTGCTCAGCTAGCCAAAGCCACCGCCACAAGACCTGCCCCTGAGAGGCGGCCCCGCGGACGGCCCCGGAAAGATGGAAGCAACGGCCGCTCTGCGCCTCCCACCCCTCCTACCCCCCCATCTCCCAAATTGAGTAAGAAGTAAGTGTAGATCATGTGACTTCTCCAGAGACCAAGTGCTTCTGGTGTCATCATTTGTAGCTGCTTGGATCCTGTTGTCTGTCAGAACATATCCAAGAACCATTCTGGTTGTTGTGAGATCAGAACTGGGTCAGTTTGAAGTCCAGTTTTGTGAGGGTTATATTCTTTATGTCCAAACAGAACTTTCCATGTCTGTCCTCTGAGTCAAAATCTTTCTCCAGCTGTATTTTTGGATGCAGACTGAGTGGATCTGACCAGATTCTGATTCAGAACCAGGGTTCCGTGTGTTTGTGTCCAGACTGACACAGATGTAAAAGCCCTGCTATGAAAAGCTGCTGCAGCATCGAGTTTTCTCTCAATCTGATTTATGCACAAACAGAACCAGACCTGTTCTGTCCTTCACACGTCCCACAATGTTGAAGTCAAAAGACAAAAACATTTTTTATGACATAATCTGTATTTAAAGTGCAACTTACCCCCAAATCCACTTGTTTTTACTGATAAACTATAAATGAGTGTCTAATAGTCTCGTCTGCATTTCTGGGTATTATTTTTGGTATTTTAGCACATTTTAACTATTAATATATTTAACTATTAACTATTAAACATATTTAACTATTAATTTTCTACCAAAAACCGTTAGTGGAGCGCCCTCTTCAGGTTAAAACGTGCACTTGAATTTGAATCAGGCATTTCTATTGGCTCAGACCTTATTTTCTCTTTGAGTGACATCAGGCTTCTGCTGTATGGAGTATAAAATAAGCACCGTCTCAGCCACACCTCCATAACAAGGTGGAGTTTGAACAGGAAGTGTATACGTACGACCGTTATCAGAGTTTATTTCAGTGTTTGTGATTGTGTGAAAACATGTTTTTAGCACATTACTGAAGGGTTTTCTCTTCATGCTGAGATACTTTGATCTATACCTTGGGCAACTCTCTGAAACACATGTTTACTGTTGCAGTTAACAATGACTTGCAGAGTCACACGATATTACTGAAGCTAATCTAAATGTAGCTATAGCTGTGGCTAACAGCAATATATTACTAAGAGAAGAGCCTCATTCTAAGCTGCTGCAGGGCGAACTATCCACTCAAAACGATACGGATCAGAGCCGCTCATCTCTTCTACAGCTTCCTCCGTTTCATCTGTCCCTCTCTGGCAGCAGCTGGCCGACCGTATGTGCGTTAGTGCAAGAGATGGCCACTCCTGCTGGTCCTCCAGGCCACGCCTCTTTTTATGCATCTTTTAAAACCGTGGCTTTAGGCAGGAATGTAATTTAGAGGGAGGTGAGTTCGCCTTCAACTCATTCAGTGCCAACAACGTTTCGGTCCCAATGATGACTTTTTTTGGCTCAACTGCAGATGCTGAGCTTAAAAAAGCTCTTGAAACATCAAAACATCATTGGCATTGAGCATTTGGCTTCTGAATGATGTCTAGAAACGTTCTTAGCACTGAATGAGTTAATTATAAACTGCAGCAGTTTTTAGCTGATTTAAAAAACGGAAACAACCATCTGAGTAGTAAGTTAATTAATTTATCCATGTGGATGTGAAGCAGCAGCCAGTAGACCACAAAGATTTTTCTTTACAATGTGAAAAAAAAATCTAATTTTGCTGGATCAAATTTATTTCTTACATTTGATTTAAAGAAATGAAATAAAGTGACAGCATGTGAACCGCAGTGTTGTACCAGCTGTTTTCAGATGTAAACAGTCTGTTTGTGTAATCAGTCAGAACAGTTACAGTTGACAGCTGGATGTACATGAGGCTTCTCCAAAGAAATCGCTGTAAAAACTCCTGGAGCAGCGTCAGAGCTGAAGCGCTACCTGCTGCCTCCACAGCAGCCTCACCTGTCAGGAGCACACGCTCAGAGCCGTTTTCCACAGCACAAGGGCGTGCAAGTGTAAAATGCTTGTGTGGCCTGCAGGGCTCAGTTGCTCTGACTGTACAAAGTCATATTAACATGTCATCTATTTGTATTCCTGCAGGGGGCGGAGTCGGGGACGGACGCAGGTAGAGGATGAAGAGCGCACAGATACAATAGAGAAGAGACGGCCCCAAAGGACAGGTGTGTATGAACTGAACTGAGTTTGTCAGAAACACCCCCTCGTGCTCGCAGGTCGGACACGCCCCCTCGTGCTCGCAGGTCGGACATGCCCCCTCGTGCTCGCAGGTCGGGCACGCCCCCTCACACCCATGAGTTATAACTGCTTGAGTTTTTGAGGGAATCTGTTCTATAATATATTTTATATATATATATATTATAATAATAATAATAATAACTGATACTGTTATTTAGCCTCTTGGGGAAATTATGTCTCTGCATCCTCATCTCTGAGGAGCAGAGGGCAGCCATTTTGTACAGCACACAGGGGCAGTTTCAGGGTTCAGTATTTTACCCCATGATACTTTGACACGTAGCCTTTTGGGACCGGATATTGAACACTGACCTCTCAATCGAAGAACGACCTCCTTCACCATGAGGCCTTTACTTGGTACTTGTATCCGTGTCCTTTTTGAACCTTCTGGTTTTATATTCAGCCCTTTGGATGACCTTGTTGTTTTCAAAGTACCTTCAAAATAAGGTTGTAAGATTGTGACTTCCTGTCTCTGTTTTAGCCTAAACAAATAAAAAGAGGAAGAGGTCATCTCTCCTCAGCATGTTCTGGCCTCCTGGTTCTGTTCTGTGGTTCTTTCTCTGCTTGCTGTCACATCAGTTCGGTTCTGTTCTTAAAGGATTATGTGTGATCTCCACAGAGCTCAAGGAGACAAAGGAGGTGAGGACAGCAGGACGTCGCCGGTCCACCTCCAGGAGAAAGTCACACACGAACCCTGAGCCAGACCCAGACTCTGAACCCAGCCGGGACAGGCTCAGTCTGTGGCCTGAGCCGGATCCTGAGGCCACAGTACCAAAGTGCAGTCCAGAATCATCCTCTTGTGCTAAGGGGGAGGACATAACTAGTCCTACACCTGCTGCCCTTCCACAGGAACCAAGCCCTGAAGAGGATCTTCAGGACCACTCCCAGTCCCCTGTACCAGACCTCAGACCAGATCCTGACCCTGTTGAAGAGAACCAGCTCGATCTGAGTCAGAGCCCTGCCCCAGTGGAACTGAGCAGTCCCATCAGGGTTGCCATGGAGACTGAGCAGGGTGGGGCTAGCCCAGCCACAAGCCTCCACTCCAGTACTCCGGTGTCTCCTTGTCTTCGACTGGAGGATGAGGATGACGACTCGCTGTCTCCTCTGTTCCAGCGGTCACTGTCGGAAGACTCAGGAGGATCCCCCACCCCCAGCCTGGGACATACCAAAAAACGGTTAGTTGTTTGTATGATTGTTTTCCTATGGAAATGTTTTTGATACTGTCCTTTTAGAATATAACAATCATCCTTAGCTTTTAGAGGAGCTTCCATGTCATGTCCATAGGCTCCAGTAGCTACGAAGGGTTCACTGATCCTTTAGAAAGAGCTGAAAGACCTTAAAGAGGCCCTTCCATTAAAAAGAGTGTTTCTGAGGTTTCTGTTGAATATTTTAGCTCCACAGGTGTTCTTACCTTCATAGTGGGTGAAAGCAGATCAACAACTTCTCTTTCAGTTTTAATCTCTCAAACTACGCCGGTGGTGATAAAACCCGAGTTCTCCCGAGTTCTAACGGCCTGTATCTGTTTCATCACAACTCCTTTGTTTGTTAGTATTCATCAGCTCCTGCAGTTGAAACCACACCTAGCATGCTGCTGGCTAAAAGCTGTTAGCATAACGTAGCAAACTGAAAGACACAACGGCTGATGTTACCATGCGCAGCGGGGTAGGAAACAGTATTCCTTACTCTCATAGGCTAGTTTGTTAGCCAATCAGAGTCCAGCAAATTAGAATAATGAATATGAACGAGCTGCTGCCAAAAGCCTGACGGAACCACCCGAGTTTTAACCCAGACAGATTGAAAGGTCTGTTAATCAGTGTTTCCTTTTAAATATAAAATGTTTCATGTTACTGGTTAATACTTAAGAAATAACCACAAAGTCCTGAAATTTGTATGAAATGAACTCTTTAAAGGTTGAATATGGAACATGAAGACCAGAGCGACATCTAGTGTCTGGATGTTGTAGTTACAACAGGTTTAACATTTCTACGTGTGTTTTGATGTCGTGAACATGTTTTATTTGGGTTCATCTATTGTAGCTTCATCTAAACTCTCTCTGGTTTTTAATCTTCTCTGGTCGCTCCTCTTCTGAGAAGGATAATAAAATCTCCAGGACTCTAAAGCAGGTGCTCGACCTGCAGACTCCGCCCCCTTCCACAGTACCAGCCTCGGACTATTTACTGTATTAGGCAACCTGCAATGGTGCCCCCTATTGGCTGGATGTAAACATAATGTTAACGTTGTGCTCGTCAGAATAAACTGTTATTATATTTTAATTCAAATATAATGTTTAAAGGTAATGCTGAACTTTCACCCTCTAAACACCCCGTGGAGGTATTATGTTTTAACACTAGAGCTTTTTATGAAGATGTTCCATATTCAACCTTTAAGATCTTTTGCTGATGTTCTCTGATACGGATTGAGTCAGACATCAGGTTCAGGTTAGAATTTCTCAATAATGCCTCCCAGTCTCAGTCATCTGCAGGCATCAGTTTACAGAAAACGTTTAGATTGACAGAAAGAGGTCGATCAGAACCAAATAGTTAATCCAGAGCATTGTCAAACAGAACTCTGGTGAGTCAAATATTGTACATCAGGGATTCACAAATTCTGCATCACGTTAAAAACTGAAAAATTTGCCCAATAAAGTAAATTGACCGTCTCAGCGCGGACACGCGGAGTCCCACCTTTTTTTGCCTTTAAAATACGAAAAACCATTAGATTGTGTATAAAATTCTCATATCCTCAAAGCACTATGTGATACATAGTCAACAGCAACGTATTCCTTTATCTGCCTGCATCACATTAGAAGCCTCATCATTTCAACAGAAAGTAGTTACAGTAAATAACAGAAGCTCCAAATGGAAAATGTAACAGCTGACTGACAGCAAACTGTTAAATGTAGATTAAAGTGAACATTTATATGGATAAACATTTATATTTATCACTTTTATATGTATAGTTTCTATAGTAAACAATCTGACCTGAAGTCTGAACATAAAACATATAAGAAAGTCAACCTTTATCATAGTATAAGTTATACTGTTACCATCAAGATGTTTGTATTTAAAAAGCAAAATTGGCCATTTTTAAAGCAGATTTGATCATTTTATGAAGCAGAACTTGTGGATCCCTGATACATTGAATTTATAGGTGCCTTTCAAGAGGACAACAATAATACAATAAAAACATAACATGCAAGAAGACCTATATTAAAAACAACAAATGAAAACTATAACAGTAAGAACTGCCCAAAAATTAAAATCTGAACAGCAAAAAATAATAATTTCAAAATAAAATTGGGCATCATAGACAACCTTAAAAAGAGGAGAATTTAGGCTGAGAGTAAAGAAACGGGAGTTCTAGCGACAAGGGGCAACTTGTCTGAAAGCTCTGAAGCTCATGTCAGAGTGAGAGAAACTAAAGAAGAACCTTGAAGTGTACTTAGAGGAGTAATGAGGTGCAGAAGGTCAGAGATATGAAGGTACAAGGTTCTGAAGAGACTAAAAAGACCAGAAGTAGCCAACAAAGTTGGTGAAGGTCTGATGTTATCTGCTCCAAGGAAGATGTTCTGGTTATAACCCAAGCAGCATCATGTTGAAACCAGTTGAAGCTACAGAGAATAGAACTGTAGAGATATGACCAGAACAAGAACAAGAAGTTGTTCATTAGTAAACTCAGACAGCCTTTAGATCTGTGTAGATCAGGTCCTGATGCTGGACTGGACCAGTTCCTAATAACATGGATCCAGTTCTGGTTCAGATCCAGAATCCCATTGTGCAGAAGTTTTTAATGTTGTATTTTGTTGTTCAGGCTAAGTGTGTAGTTATTATCTTGTTCAGACTACTGTAACAGTCTGTTTTCTTATCTGAGCCAAAAAGACTTGTCCCGTTTGCAACAGGTCCAAAATTCTGCAGCAGGATTACTGACTGGTGCTGATAGAAAAGCTCATGTTACCCCCATTTTAAGGACTCTTCATTGGCTTCCAGTCTATCAGGTCGACTTCAGAATCCTTGTACTGACATTCAGAGCTCTGTATGGTCCAGGCCCCGGTCTATCCTTACTCTGCTGGTCAGACTCTGTGGTCCTCTGCCCAAAACCTGCTTGTAGTCTCCAAGACGCGCTATAAGACATGAGATTGGTCTTTCCAAACTGTGGAATTCCCAGCCCCTGTCACTCCGTTGGGTCTCACTCCATAGAAACCTTTAAAAAGAGACTGAAGATTGTTTTTTTTCACAAAAGCCTTTTGTTGATGTGTTGATTTGTTTTATTTGTATTTTCTGTAGTTTATATTTGTATCTTGATGTTTGTTCAGCGCTTTGTGATTTCTACCTGCGAAAGGTGCTTTAATAAATAAACTTAACTTAACTTACTTATTACAGGGTTCTAAAGGGGTACCAGAACATGGTTTGAGCTGAAACTAAAAAGCAGACTTGAGACTGTTACCATGGTTATAAATGTGCTTGTAAATTAGTGATAGTGTAAACAGAGAGGTAACCTGAGACTGGGCTGTTATCTGTTTGAATGTGTGTGTTGCTGATCACCTGACTTCTCACCTGTCATCCTGCAGGCTGAAGCAGTGTGCCTTTTGTTACTGCGGTGACCAACCTCCTCTGGGTCAAGGTCGCCTGGTGGTATTTGGCCCAACCCCGGGCTACATCCCGCTTCACATCCTCAACCGCCGCGCCTCCTCTGACCGAGACAATGACTGTCATGATCACTGCTACCGTGGCAGCCAAGCCCCGCCCAAGTGAGTGACCTCACCTTCTGTTAAGATGTGTGTATAAAGACTCAGGGAAAAAAAAAACAAATTTTGATCAGCTGATCTGTTTAATTACAGGTGCAGCAGTCCAGAACAGTGTGGTGAGTGATTGATCAGTGATTGATCAGTGATTGATCTGCAGCAGTTGTGTGATGGTTTTCCTGTGTGTTGATGTTTCAGATGAGTCTTCCTCAGAGTTCATGAAGCAGTTCGGACCCATTGGCCTTCCACATGACATCAATGTCCAATCACTGTTTGACCCAACAGGTAACTCCTCCTGCTGCTCCTGCTGCTTGTGTGTGTGTGTGTTTGTGTGTGTGTTTGTGTGTGTGTGTGTGTTAACCTGACATTGTATGTGTTCAGGTCAGTGCTGTGCTCACCTGCAGTGCGCCGCCTGGTCGGAGGGTGTGCATCAAGGTGAGGGCCAGTCACTGCTTTACGTGGATAAAGCCATCGATTCAGGAAGCACTCAGGTGGGTTTCTCTCTGGTATCTAAATGTTTTGGCTGGTTCTGCATATAATCTGTAGCCTGAGTGTTCAGGTGTCAGAGCATCAGTAGTCAAGTCAAGTTTATTTATAAAGCACATTTAAAAACAACCAAGGCTGACCAAAGTGCTGTACAGTGACAAGAAAAAACAGTAAAACAACATAAACAGAATAAAAGCTCTAAAATACATAAAACACTTCACTAATAAAACAGTCAAATTAAACCTTGTTAAAAGCCAATGAGAAGAGGTGGTTTTAAGAACAGATTTAAAGGTTCCTGAGCTTGTGGAGTAGTTTATTAACCCAAAATCAACCTGCAGTAATGGGAAAAAACAAAGATTCATCACTAGCTACGTTTACATGCGCCAAATTTCCCCAATCGGATTAAAATCTTGGTCGATTGGAATTCCCAAATCCCTGTTTACATGGACACTAACTGAAATGATCTGATGATGCCATGAGTACACATGCACCAAGCACTCAGTCAGGTTAAATGAGTTGAGCATGCGCACAGCGAGTTGTCTTTCAGGGGTCGCATTAACCAAGCTAGAGGCTGAATACATATTACTACTGCTCCTCCACCACAGGAGAGGAGAGCAGGATGACAGGATGACTGCACCAGCAGACCACTTCTGTTTACCTCCCGCTATGTTTTCTACTTGGGTCTGTGAAAGCAGAAAGACGTCACGCTGAAGTTGTACGCATGCGCAGTGGGCTCTTTTCACCCTTTCTTTCCTAATGGGTGTATACATGCACGTCTATCCGAATGAAGATCGGACAAAACCACCCCTCTCAATCGGAAGTAAATTTCATTCTGATCAGGCTGCATCGGATCAATGACATGTTTACATGACAGATTTTTTTTCCGATTGGGCGTTTATTCCGATTAAATGTGCCCATGTAAACGTAGCTAGTGAGTCAATGCTGCTGTGACAAGTGGAAAACATTTAAGACAGCTCCCAGTCTTCATAGGACTGGACCAGCATGTTCACCCTGAGGTCAGAGGTCAGACCATGCAGTGTTCAAGGAATGACCAAACAATTCAGCTCCACCTCAGTCTCTGCATGTCTCAGCTAGCAGGTTAATAATAAGAATAACTTATACCCTGCTTGGACCCAGGATCGAACTCCAACCTTCTGATCCGAGGACGACCTCCTTCCTGATTAGACCACAGCCTCCCCTTGTTCACTATTTTCACAACAGAACAATTAGAAAAAGATGGCATTGGTTCAGCATGTAGGAACCAACATGGCAGCTGAAGATCACATTTCACCTGGACAAACCACAAGACCTCTGGAACAGTGTCTTTTGGACACGGGAGACCAAAATGGAGACATATACCCTTAATAGACAGTTTCAGGTTTTAAAAAAACAAACATATCAGCACATACGACTCATCCCAGCTGTTAGCATGGTGGTGGAGGGCTCATGGTTTGGGTTTGTTCTGGACCTTCAGAGACCTGAACCTAAGGTCCAACAGAAAATAATCATTGAGAGTCTCTGCTGCTGAAGGAGGTTCTGTTGGACCATCAGGTGGAACTGGTGTTTGACTTGCTGGTTCTGGATTCTGGTTGATGGTAAACAGACCTGATAAACCCATAGAATGTTGTTAGTTATAATGGGGATAAAATACACTTTTATGAGATTTTTAGATCATCATATTGTTCTTATTTGCAACATTTCAGTAATTGGGGTTGTCCACACAGCACCAGTTAAAGGTTTGAACTTTCAGTTGAAAGAGAAAGTGTGTCCAAACGTTTACCTGGTGCATAAAAATCCAATACAGTGGTCGATGGTTATATACACGACCTTGGTGTCCAGCTGATTTGTGCATATAAGAGTTGTGTGTATTTATCTGTCGGTGGTCATTTGGACTGTAAACACGAGTAACAGTGTTCAGTATTAATAACAGATAATCAGAAATTATGTAATAACACAATTACAATATATTAGGAGAATAAAACTCTCAAACAGAGGGAGTTATATACTCGTAGAGAGGATCCACTATGACACTATAAGTAAACAGATGTACCAGATACGCGCGCACAGATTAAGTTACAGTTAGTAACAGAACAGAACTGTTTTCTATATCAGATATTAATAACTCATGATCGGGTAATAAAAACTGGAACAAATGTTACATGTGTCACTATTTCACACTGAAGAAGTTGGTGATTATGTTTTGGTGACCGTCTGACAGCTTCAACCAGACGCGCGTGTGTGAGAACACCAGATCAGTCTAGTTCCACTAACCTAACAGAGTGTGTGTGAGAGAACACCAGATCAGTCTAGTTCCACTAACCTAACAGAGAGTGTGTGTGAGAGAACACCAGATCAGTCTAGTTCCACTAACCTAACAGAGAGTGTGTGTGAGAGAACACCAGATCAGTCTAGTTCCACTAACCTAACAGAGAGAGTGTGTGTGTGAACACCAGATCAGTCTAGTTCCACTAACCTAACAGAGAGTGTGAGTGAGAACACCAGATCAGTCTAGTTCCACTAACCTAACAGAGAGTGTGTGTGAGAGAACACCAGATCAGTCTAGTTCCACTAACCTAACAGAGAGAGTGTGTGTGTAAACACCAGATCAGTCTGTTCCACTAACCTAACAGAGTGTGTGTGTGAGAACACCAGATCAGTCTAGTTCCACTAACCTAACAGAGAGAGTGTGTGAGAGAACACCAGATCAGTCTAGTTCCACTAACCTAACAGAGAGAGTGTGTGTGTAAACACCAGATCAGTCTAGTTCCACTAACCTAACAGAGAGTGTGTGTGAGAACACCAGATCAGTCTAGTTCCACTAACCTAACAGAGAGAGTGTGTGAGAACACCAGATCAGTCTAGTTCCACTAACCTAACAGAGAGTGTGTGTGAGAGAACACCAGATCAGTCTAGTTCCACTAACCTAACAGAGAGTGTGTGTGAGAGAACACCAGATCAGTCTAGTTCCACTAACCTAACAGAGAGTGTGTGAGAGAACACCAGATCAGTCTAGTTCCACTAACCTAACAGAGAGAGAGTGTGTGAGAACACCAGATCAGTCTAGTTCCACTAACCTAACAGAGAGTGTGTGTGAGAGAACACCAGATCAGTCTAGTTCCACTAACCTAACAGAGAGAGTGTGTGAGTGAACAC
>SSNP01000039.1:3910062-3940490 GCA_006937955.1 Pachypanchax playfairii | reverse complement strand
CGTCCAGGCCCGTCTGCGGTTTGCTAGAGAGCATTTGGATGATCCAGAAGAGGATTGGGAGAACATCATATGGTCAGATGAAACCAAAATAGAACTTTTTGGTAGAAACTCAACTTGTCGTGTTTGGAGGGGAAAGAATGCTGAGTTGGATCCAAAGAACACCATACCTACTGTAAAGCATGGGGGTGGAAACATCATGCTTTGGGGCTGTTTTTCTGCAAGGGGACCAGGACGACTGATCCGTGTAAAGGAAAGAATGAATGGGGCCATGTATCGTAAGATTTTGAGTGAAAACCTCCTTCCATCAGCAAGGGCATTGAAAATGAGACGTGGCTGGGTCTTTCAGCATGACAATGATCCCAAACACACCGCCCGGGCAACGAAGGAGTGGCTTCGTAAGAAGCATTTCAAGGTCCTGGAGTGGCCTAGCCAGTCTCCAGATCTCAACCCCATAGAAAATCTCTGGAGGGAGTTGAAAGTCCGTGTTGCCCAGCGTCAGCCCCAAAACATCACTGCTCTAGAGGAGATCTGCATGGAGGAATGGGCCAAAATACCAGCAACAGTGTGTGAAAACCTTGTGAAGACTTACAGAAAACGTTTGACCTCTGTCATTGCCAACAAAGGCTATATAACAAAGTATTGAGATTAACTTTTGTTATTGACCAAATACTTATTTTCCACCATAATTTGCAAATAAATTCTTTAAAAATCAGACAATGTGATTTTCTGGATTTTTTTTTCCTCATTTTGTCTCTCATAGTTGAGGTATACCTATGATGAAAATTACAGGCCTCTCTGATCTTTTTAAGTGGGAGAACTTACACAATTGGTGGCTGACTAAATACTTTTTTGCCCCACTGTATGTGCCGATCCCAGACGTTGAAAACTGTAAAACAGCAGGATACAGTCCCTTTAAGCCAATAAAAGCTGTAGAGACGTCAATGGCACTGAATAAGTTAAAATATCTTATTTGGATCACTAGGCTAAGGCAGCCGCAACCCCAACCTTTACCTCCTTAACCTCCCCACCAATGAGTTAAAGCTGCACTTGTCATTAACAGTTTTCAAGATGTGAACTGGGAATTATCCAGCAAGTCTTGCAGGTTGTTTTCAAACCACAACATCTAAAAGTGTTTGTGACTGAATGTGCAGCAGACTCTCTGTCTGGTGGTTAGAATAGAAATGTTCCAGCATTTGTTAGTTTGCTGCTTCTAGTTTTAAATGAGGATGATGAAAACTTAAAATGTGTGTTTTACGTGTTACAGGTCAGTCCATGCAGAGTGCTTGAACCAGGCTGGAGAGGGCATTGTGGGGTCTGAGGGTTATGTTTGTGCCTCCTGCAGACCTCAAAGGGTGGAGCTAATTTCACACAGTTCTACCCCAGTCCTGCCCATTAGTGACATCTCAGTCCTACATACTAACATGTCATTGTCACAAATTCCAATTCACTTGGAGGTTCCCCCAATCAGTCCTCAGTCCTGTCATAGTACCATCCAGCTTATCAGTTCAGATCTGCCACATAGTCCTACAAAGACCAGTGTTGCTCCATCGCTACAGAGTCTTACACCATCTAAACCTGATCTGTTAGAGGTTCATTCCAACCCAAAATCATCAACAGAGTATCAAAGAAATATTACACCTGAAGAGAAGCATTACAGTCCTGGACCATCAATTAAAGACCCTCTACTCAGTCCTCGACAATCTCCCACTGTCCTACAACACAACACTTCACTGTCACTGAAAGACATTGAAAATGGTATTACACCATCTTCTTTGGAGCATCAAATAAGTTATGTACCATCTCACAAAGAGGTTAATCAATTTTATGCGCTATCTCCAAAAGAGACTCTACAAAAACTTTCACCAATTCGTGCTTTCTTTCCAGAGGAAACCATTCAAAGTTTGACATCTCCAAAAGAAATCCATCCAATAATATGTCCAAAAGAAATCCAGCAAAACCCAGCAAGATCCCTGCAAGATATTCAACAAAGTACAACAACCTCATTGCAAGAGGCTCATCAGTATACAACATCGTCACTGAAAGAGACCCTTCAAAGTCCGGCATCATTTTCTATAGAAACTCATCAAAGTCCATCGTCTTCTCCAAAAGATACCCAACAAATTGTGGCATCATCTTCAAAAGAAACCCATCAAAGTCTGGCATTGTCTAAGAAAGAAACCCCAGTACTATCCCCAAAAGAGACTAGTCAAATTCTGACACTGTCTCCAAAAGAGACTCATCAGGGTCTTATGTGGTCTTTGAAAGAGACACATCAAGGTTCTGCGACACCTACAGAGATCCACGCATATGCAGCTTCATCTTCTGTAGAGACCTTACAGATTGAGGCATTGTCTCTGAAAGAGACCCTTCAATGTTTAACATCACCCCCAAAAAAGAACTATGAAAGTCCAACATTACCCCCAAAAGAGACCCATCAAAGTCTGGCATCTTCTCTGAAAGAAGACCATCAAAGTAGTCTGGTATTGTCTTCGAAAGGAAAACATCATAATCCAACACTGTCTCCAAAAAAGATCTATCAAAATTTGGCTCTATCACAGAAAGAAACCCATGAAAATCTGACATCATCTCCAGATGAGATCCATCAAGGTCCAGCATCACCTGTTATAGAGAGCCATGAAAGTCCAGCACCATCTCCAAATGAGACCCATCAAGATCCAGCATCATCTTCAAGTGAGACCATTCAAGATGCAGCGTCATCTTCAAGTGAGACCCATCAAGATCCAGCATCATCTTCAAGTGAGACCCAAAAAGATCCAGCATCATCTTCAAGTGAGACCCATCAAGATCCAGCATCATCTTCAAGTGAGACCCATCAAGATCCAGCATCATCTTCAAGTGAGACCCATCAAGATCCAGCATCATCTTCAAGTGAGACCAATCTAGATCCAGCATCATCTTCAAGTGAGACCCATCAAGATCCAGCATCATCGCCAGATGAGACCCATGAAAGTCCAGCACCATCTCCAAATGAGACCCATCGAGATCCAGCATCATCTTATAGTGAGACCCATCGAGATCCAGCATCATCTTCAAGTGAGACCCATCGAGATCCAGCATCATCGCCAGATGAGACCCATCAAGGACCAGCATCATCTTTTATAGAGACCCATGAAAGTCCAGCACCATCTCCAAATGAGACCTATCAAGATCCAGCATCATCTTCAAGTGAGACCCATCAAGATCCATCATCATCTTCAAGTCAGACCCATCAAGATCCATCATCATCTTCAAGTGAGACCCATCAAGATCCAGCATCATCTTCAAGTGACACCCATCAAGATCCAGCACCATCACCAGATGAGACCCATCAAAATCCAGCATCATCTCCAAATGAAACCCATCAAGGACCAGCATCATCTGTTATAGAGACCCATGAAAGTCCAGCACCATCTCCAAATGAGACCTATCAAGATCCAGCATCATCTTCAAGTGAGACCCATCAAGATCCATCATCATCTTCAAGTGAGACCCATCAAGATCCATCATCATCTTCAAGTCAGACCCATCAAGATCCATCATCATCTTCAAGTGAGACCCATCAAGATCCAGCACCATCTCCAAATGAAACCCATCGAGATCCAGCATCATCGCCAGATGATACCAAACAAGATTTAGCATCATCTCTAAATGAGACCCATCAAAGTCCAGCACGATCTTCAAATGAGACCCATCAAGGTCCAGCATCATCTTCAAATGAGACCCATCAAAGTCCAGCATCACCTGCTATAGAGACCCATCAGAGTCCAGCATCGTCTCCTAAAGAAACGCATGAAAATGTGATATTGTCATTGAAAGAGGCATGTCAAAGTTCAGCATTGTTTCCAAAAGAGACCTATCAAAGTTCAACATTATCTCCAAAGGGGACCCATCAGAGTCCAGCATCACCTCCGACAGAGACCCAACAAATTGAGGTTTCATTTTCGAAAGGAACCTGTCAGAGTCTGGCCTCGTTTCCTGCACATAATCATCAAAGTCCTGCATCATCTCTGAAAGAGACCAATGAAAATCTGGCATCATCTCTGAAAGAGTCCCATCATTTTCCAGGGCCTTCTCCTAAAGAGACACCTCAGAGTCTGGATCCATCTCCTTATCAGGGTCTTGAAGTTTCCACACTATATCCACATATAACACATCAATGTTTGTCACCATCTCCAAAGGATACTTCTCTGATTCTGGTACCATCTGAAAAAGAGATGCAAAATCTTGCACCATCATTAGAGGGAACCTCTCCAAGTTTGGATGCATCTCGCAGCCTGGTCCAAGTCACACAGAAGAAAATTCCCAAGTCTATAATTGAAATTTGTCACAGGCCTTTGTCAATTCCCACCAAGCATCAACAATCTGAAACACTATCTCCCTCAAATCCTCATCAATATTCTGCATTTCCTGACCAAATTTGTCAAATTCCTGAACCATGTCCAGAGAAGACTCATCAAAGTCTGGAACTGTCCTTAGAGGACACCCTTCAAAAACCTGCATCTGGAATGTTTCCAGAGGCAACTCTTCAAAGCCCTGCATTGTCCCCGGTAAAGACTTGTCAAAGTTCTTTGCCATCTCCAAAGAGAATTCCTCTGAGTTCTGGATCCTGTCATGAAGGGCTTTTAAAAAGCCAGTCTTCCTCAGGAGTCCCTCAAATTCCTGATCTATCCCCTACAAATGTCCAAGAATTTCCTCTGCTCAAAGAAATCCATCAGGATGATTTGCTTTCACACTCTAAACCACAAAATCTCCAAGAAAATACTAATCATTCTATCCCTAGCTCCACAGAGCACCAGGATAGATCATCGCCGTCACACCTTTGTCAAGCAAAATTTGGCTCAAGCTCCTCACCTTTTCACACTAATGAAACGGAGCTGCAGGAGCCTCTGTCGTCACCTCACTTTCATTCTTCAGAGGATGTAAAAAGATACAATCTGTCTGACTTAAGTCCAGAAAGTTCTACACAGAGGCAATTGAGTCCAACAGAAATTGAGTTAGGTCAGATTTCCTCTCTGTCTGCTGAGATGCACTTAAGTCCTATCCCTAAGAGTTGTGCACAGATTGAATCAAGTTCTTGTCAGCTCAGTTTCACTTCTCCTCGTCCTGCAGAGAGCCCCACAGAAAACAAGAGTCCAGAACATGTTGTTATGTCATCTCTCTCTTCTCATTCTTCCAATAGTTCTCCACTAGTGAGTCTGACCAAGCCAGGGCTTAGTCCCACCAGGGCTCAACCAGGGTCTGCAGAATCTGGGAACAGTTTTGAACATGAGACAAAGCTCAATAAATCTGGTCAAGCCTCAAGTCTTATCATCTCACAGTCTCAACACAGTCAAAATCCAAACAGTCCTGCACAAGTCAAAGAATTACCTCCTCAGAGTTCCAGGCAGGATACAGAAACAACAGTGGCCCAAGAGGCACCTGGATCAGACCCCACACAAAGCATTTCTACAATGGTCCCAGAAATCCTACAGGCCTACAATAGTTCCACTATGATGCCACTGAAATCTAGTTCAGCTCCATGTAGCCCACACCCACTCCCATTTAGACCCAGGCCATGCAGTCTGTCACTTCCTGGTAGCCCAGTACATCGGTATTATGATGAGACTGTCAGTTCCTCAGCAGCCACCACAGACCCAAGTCTTGACCCAGATGGACAAGCACCAGAACCTAGCTCAGAAAATCACAGCTTTACCTCTGACTTGTCCACAGTACTCTCTGCAGACAGTATATCTAACCACCCTACCCCTCTTCCCACCCCTGCTCTACAGACACCAGAAAGCCTTGATCACAGCAGCACTTCACTGGAACACAGTAGCCTGACTTGCTCACATTATGAGCAGGACACACACAAAAACCAGAGTCCTTGTGGCAGTTCATCATCATCTGCAGAAGCTTGTGAACCAGCAGATTATAGTCTCACACAATCTGAGCCAACACCTACAAAACCCTCCCTCAGTCTTGGGGCTTGTGATAGCCCAGTGCCAATGGAACCTAGACCCCCTGCACAGTCAGCTGGTCCCAAAACACCAAGTCCCTTTACACAGCCAGGAAGCTCTGATATGACATCTATAAAGGATTCAGATCTGACCAAGCTTGGTGAGGCCTTTTCCTGCCAGAATGGGGAGACAGAGGTCTGCTCTCAGATTAGTCCCACATATGTCCAGAGTGTCTGTAGTCCTCCTCCTAGTCCTCAACACTGTTCTCTGACCCATACTGGTCTAGTTGGTACCTTTGTTACTGACAGTCTGAGCCAAATCCCCTTAAATTGTGATAATCAAATGAGTCCTCTCTCTGCAGGTCATTGTTCGCTGAGGTCTAGTCCTGCTGGTCAAACTAGTCCTGCTCACCGAGATCCTACAAGTACTCCCAGCCCTACCACTCATGTTAGCATTCTACATAGCCCACCTCAGGTTTGGGAAATGCAACACAGCCCCCCAAGCAGCAACCATCCACCCACTCATAACACTGGAACCAGTACTGGCCTTACTGGAGCACAACTGAACCCTGCTTTAAACCATCATGGTGTCCTGATGGCCAGTTCCATTACTCCAAGCTCTGTTCTCTCTACTGTAGTTCAGCTGGATGCTAGTTCTTTTAAACCTGGCGAACATGATTTGCAGACAAGCCCAACTCAAACCAACTCCACATCAGAATGTTCATCTGCTCATAGTCCCATCCTCACTGGTCCTGAATTAGATGGGCCACTGAGCCCCTCTCTCCAGAGACTAGAGACCCCTGCTCAGACTTGTCCAAGCCAACCCAACCAGGTACCTTCCAGTCCTACTCAGGTTAGCTCTGCAATGCCTAGCTCAACTCTCACTAGTGACTCACCTGCCAGTCCCCCGTGCCCCACCCACTCACAGATTAGCCCTCCTCATAGAGTTTTTATCTCCAGTGTTTATGTCAACCCTAAACACAGTAGTACAGGTTCAGGTCCTGTTGGTGGGCCTGTGGATTCAGAATGTCTGGATCCTATTTGTTCCATTCAACTCCAACCTTGTTCTGATCCAACACCTTATCTTGTTAGTCCAGTTCAACAAAAGTCAAGTCCCAATCTTGGTCCTAGTAGTCCTGTACACCAAAAGACTAGTCCTGACCCTGCTTGTATGAATTTTGCCCAGCCAGAACCCTGTCTTGGTCCTGATCTTGACTCTGGTCTTGTTAGTCTCACTAATCAAAATCCTAGCCCTGATCCTGGTAATCCCATGCAACCTAAACCTCGTTTGGATCCTGTTCATGTACGGCCAAGTCTTAGTCTTAGTCATGTGCCCTGTTGTCCCGTGGAGCCAGATTCTGGTTTTAGTCCTGGTTTTGATAGTTCTTGTGTTCAGTCTTGTGAGGTTAGACCTGTTGGGGATCCTGTTAGTGTTTTTTCTGCCAACCTCGGGCAGTCGGAAATGAGCTCTTTTCCCAGTCTCACCAGCCCTGCAAAGCCTGGTTCTGGACATGGTCAGCAAACAGAAACTGAGCTGCAGAGTGCTGCTGTGGGTGAGTGTCATGAAGAGTGCAGAATTAATTGTAGTGTCCCTTTTGCATGGTTTTATAAACTGTTATTTATTCTGCAGATGTCATCACGTCAGAGGGGCAATGGAAAACTGATGAAAAGGAACAAGGAGAACGTCTTCCCCCTCAGGAAACACAGCGTAGTCCAGGAAAGGATGAGGAGCCTGCTGAACTGAATAAGGGTGATGGAGACCACAAGGAAGATCCGGTTCAGCTCAGAACTGTCCTACTCTCTTTTTCAGGTAAGTAGTACTGTCTTTTACTTTGCATATACCAGATGCGTACATGTTGCTCACCTTTAACACAAAGAAAACAGAAACCACTTTAGCTGGATGAACAAATTCAGGACAGCCAAGTTGTTCCGTAACTTAGAAGAACCAAACAGTAAATGTTTGGATGTATCAATAGTTAACAACCATGGAAATGTGGGCTGTGCGACTTCTATACGCACGATTTTACAGGTATTGGTCTCTCTGCAACAATTGGAGGGTAAACTGTCGATGGTGCAGACAATCCCTTAAACAACGATGACTTCAGCCTTTTTAGGAGATATTGCAAATCATGTGGTGTGAAGAGAACCTGTATTTAGAGGATCTTCAGACCCAAGATGAGGATTGGTTCATAAGTTATTTTAGGTTTCCAAGACAATCCTATTGGAACTACGCTCAGACCCTGGACACCAGAAAGAGTACTCTTCACTAAGCTGAAGACTAATGGGGATCCATTAAATTAAAAATAAATAAAACGTCTTGGAGCGGGTCATGGCAAGAAGCAATGTGCTGCCAGGCCCCACACAGCTGTCGACCACACTGGGGTTCCCTGCAAGAGGGGCATTTCAGAGGGAGCTGGCATCCCAATCAGGACTGTACTAGTCCAACCTCAGCAAAAGACATGTAAGCTGTTTGGGATGGAGAATAGGTTTTCTTTCTGTCTTTGGTTATAAAGAAAACCAAATTAAAAACCAAAGGTAACAGAGTGTTTGCAGCAGTGGCTCCTTCCCTCTATAATTCACATCCCCTCAGCCCCTCAGAGGTTTGTTGACTTGATGATCACTTTTAAAAAGTAGCTAGAAATGCATATTTTTAAACTTGCTTTTACGGTTTTTATTTGTTTTTATGTTATATTGTTGATTTAATGCTAAACACTTGTGATTTTTATGTTGGAAGGTGCTGTAGAAATAATGTTTCACCTAAAGAGGCCATTTCACACAAATTTCAGGACTTTGTGATTATTTCTGAAGTATTAACCTGTAATATGAAACATTTTATATCTAAAAATTGTTAGAAAACACTGATTAACAGACCTTTCAATCTGTGTGCATCAAAATTTGGCTGGTTCCGTCAGGCTTCGGGCTGTAACTCATTAATATTCAGGTTTTATCACCACCTGCGTAGTTTGAGAGATTAAAACTGAAAGAGAAGTTGTTGACCTGTTTTCACCCACTATGAAGGTAAGAACACCTGTGGAGCTAAAATATTCAACAGAAACCTCAGAAACACTGTTTTTAATGGAAGGAACTCTTTAAGGTGTTTGTGACACGCTCTGTTCTCAACAAAACATTAGGGTTAGGGTTATTGTAACGTTATTGTAACGTTTTTAATGACACATGGGGCAACTTTGTGTTTGACTCTTATAAAGCAAATATTACTATTTTTATGAGATCTGAGCAAGTCTCAATTTCGAAGCTAATAAAACAGGAAGTGATGAAACAGGAAGCAGCTCTTTGTTTCCATCTTACATTAAAGGTATTAATAAGCTGGTGTTTTCATTGATAAAATGGTGAAACTCTGTATATCAGCTGGTTGTAGCAACACTGCTTCATTAATGTATTTCCCTAATGGTGCGTTCACACCAGTCGCTTTGAAAAACTTCAAGCAACGTTCACAACACTTCAAGTTTGAATCTTGAAAGTTAAAGCTTGTAATCCCTGCCAGTTATGGTGCGTTCACACCGGCCCAACCGTCAACGTCAAACGTCAAGATTACATGTAAAGTCTATGATGGAGTGCGTCAGACCAGCGTCAGAGTCCCTGCGGCACTCTGTGACCGTTAGCAGCGTCAACTTTCAAAGCTTTTCAAGCATTTCAGGCATTGAAGCTTGAAACATGAGCAATGCAGACGTTCAGCTAGCTGAACTTTTGACGGTATTAAAGCAGAGTGTCAACCAATCTGAGTGTCTCATCTTAGTGACGTCACTGCACATAACCTGAATGAAGCAGGAAGTTGTTAAATTGGGTGCAGGACAGATGGAAGTAGTAGCGCTGAAACGCACCTCCTCCACATGTAGCTCCTGGAGCAAATGGTTAAATTCCCCAAACTCAGAACGCATCTGAAGAATGGGGTGTATCCACAAACGGCGCTGATGCACCCGACGTCGACGTTGTCTAGATTTATGGAGTAAATAAAGCCAAGCCACTCTCTCGATATGATCCGCCATAGGTCAGAACATCCGACAACAAAAGAAGCCCCGCCTACACGCTCTTTTTGGTGCTAATCGAAAGGCATTAAAAGCTTCAAACTTGAAGTGTTGTGAATGTTGCTTGACGTTCACAAAGTGGCCGGTGTGAACGCACCATCAGAGCCAAAAAGAGCACGGTACTTATTTATTCTGCTTATCTCTGGCATGGAGGTAATGAAGGTGATACGGTATGTATTTTTTCCTGTGACTACAGTAAACTTAGGATAATCAATTTTCACCTCTTAGATTAAACTTTTTTATTTCCACCCTGAAAACCATACGGTTTACACAGGTTGTCATATTGTTTTAGTGTCGCAGAGAGGTAACCTGAGCATGATGAGAATATAACGTCTGTAGATCACATCTACACAACCACTGCAGTGAAGTCCTTGTCTGATTTCATTCTTATGTTACTGACATGAGTTATTTCTCTTTATTGTAGTTTTCAGCAAGTTGCTCTAAATCCCAGTGTGCAGCTTAGAGCCCTGCATTTGAGCCCGAGGGGCTCGAAGGCCCGCGGGCCCTAAACACCAGCGACTGTCTCTGGAGTTACCTCTACAGGCACGTCTGGCCCGCTCGGTGCTGAATGTCCAGCAGCAGCAGCAAGGAACGTGCATTTAGTGCAGATGGATGGGTCATCGAGGAGAGGAAGACTGGACTTGCCCACAACACTGTTGATGCTGTTCTGTTTCTGCATGATACCTAGAAGTAGACTTAAAGATGCTTTTTTTTATGTTAAAATAAGGTCAACTGTTACTGCGTTGTTCTATCATGCACAAAAAAGGGGGGGCGGGCTGGGGCAGTTTCGGGCTTGTTAAATATGAAAACCTGTCGGACCAGGCCTGGCTCAGAATATAGGCTGGAACAGGGGTCTCGTTTATAAAACTTTACATACAATCTTTACTAAAATTGTACTTAAACTCAGCAAAAAAAATCTACTTACGCCAAGTAAGTTTGGGACCTATAAACATGGCGTACGCACAGCTGCACGTAATCTCCGCTTTATAAATCACACTCTACCTAGAAATGTGCTCAGGTGTTTCTGGATCACATCCCGCCCTCAACACGCCCACTTTCTGCCATAAATGGTCAATGCAAAGTGCCTTGTGCATATACATGACCCGACTCGTAACAGCATTCCACCAATAAGATGACGACCGCAGATCAAGGAAGATCAACTTCACCGAAGCAGAAATTGAGGTTCTTGTGGGTGGAAAAACAAAAGGAAGTGATTTTTGGAGGTCACAGCAGTGGCATAATAAGAGAAAATCCATGGAGTAGTTCAGCGTTGCTGAAAGCGTCGATGAGTCTGCTGCATTCTTCTCTAACTGCTTCTGGTTTGTGTCTTTACAGGAGTCCAACTGATTAAACCTCAGCAGGTGGCTGTCTCCCCCCTCCTCCCACTTACCCCCCCCAACAAGCAGCCCGTACCACCTTCCTGTTCCTCACTGCGTTCTTCATCTCCTCTTCCTCACACTGGCTCTTCCAAAGCCCTTCCCTCATCCTCTCCTCACTGGATTCCTTTACCCTCCTGCTCCTCTCAGGCCACACCACCTATAGAGAACCACTCCCAGGAAGCTGAGACAGGTGAAGCTCAGAAGGCAGAAGTGGGAAACAGCCAATCACAGAGCCTGATTGTTTCAGCTGCCATGCCAGTAGAACCCACCAAAGATGAGCTTCAATCACATTCTGAGTCTTTAGAAGAGCAAAAGCCAATCGAAGAGAAGCAGGAAGTAGGGGAGGAGGCCTGGAATGTGGAGGAGAACCAATCAGAAGCAGAAGAGGAGCCTCTTGTAAGTCCTGTTCTGGACTTGGACCCTTCTTTGGACAGGGAGGTTATGGAGCTGATGACCTCTGCCACGCCCCCATCCATCCTGCAGCTGTCCTCCCCCAGTCCTCCTCTCCCCTCCCGCAGAGGGAAGGGGCGGTATCTCAGGCCTCCTGCCTGCTCGTCCCGCCCCTCAGATGACCTCTCCATCCGCCTTAGACAGTCTCCCTTCTCCACCGAGGCATCCCCTGAAACCTCTCCTGCAAGAACTCCTATCACACCACCTCCTCTAACCCCACCCTCGCCGCCTCCATACAGAGAGTCTCTGCCTCTGTCCCAGGTAGGATAAACAAGAGACAAAAGTAATGTCTCCTTCAGGCGTTTCCCCTTGCTGACCTCCTGTCATGTTTTTAGGCTCCACCAACTGTTGTGTTCCCGCTCACCCCAAAGATTGGCATGGGGAAACCGGCTATCTCTAAACGGAAGTTTTCTCCTGGCAGAGCCCGGGTAAGACAGGTGGGTTGGTTTTACTGATATGAGGCCCAATCAAGATCCACTCTGGGGCTGCCACTAATCAGTCCAATTGGGATAAAAGATTATTAATCAGCCAAAAATTGTCCATCAACATTTTTCATGTGGCTTCACCTTCTTCCTTTTGTTTGCTGCATTTAAACTTCAGACTGGATGAAGTAGTGATAAATTATTTACAGAGAACATGAAACTGCAACATGGATATTGAGAAAAATAAACAAGGGCAGCCAGGTATTAAAACTCTCATATAAATCAAATAATTCAAGACTGAGATGGTAAACTGAGTCTCTGTAAGTATTTATCAAGTCAGTGTGGGTTTTTATAGATTTAACATGTTTACAAACAAATTAAATAAATACCAGTTTGAAGATTAATGATCAAAAGAAACAGCTGTGGATGGAAACATGTTGATCCTGCATCCAACTTTTGACACACACTAGCTGTAGCATGTTGTCTAACGCACACACGGCCGTAGCATGTTGTCTAACGCACACACTAGCTGTAGCATGTTGTCTAACGCACACACTAGCTGTAGCATGTTGTCTAACGCACACACTAGCTGTAGCATGTTGTCTAACGCACACACGGCCGTAGCATGTTGTCTAACGCACACACTAGCTGTAGCATGTTGTCCAACGCACACACTAGCTGTAGCATGTTGTCCAACGCACACACTAGCTGTAGCATGTTGTCCAACGCACACACTAGCATGTTGTCCAACGCACACACTAGCTGTAGCATGTTGTCCAACGCACACACTAGCTGTAGCATGTTGTCCAACGCACACACTAGCTGTAGCATGTTGTCTAACGCACACACGGCCGTAGCATGTTGTCTAACGCACACACTAGCTGTAGCATGTTGTCCAACGCACACGCGCTGTAGCATGTTGTCCAACGCACACGCGGCTGTAGCATGTTGTCCAACGCACACACTAGCTGTAGCATGTTGTCTAACGCACACACTAGCTGTAGCATGTTGTCCAACGCACACACTAGCTGTAGCATGTTGTCCAACGCACACGCGGCTGTAGCATGTTGTCCAACGCACACACTAGCTGTAGCATGTTGTCCAACGCACCCACTAGCATGTTGTCCAACGCACACACTAGCTGTAGCATGTTGTCCAACGCACACACTGGCTGTAGCATGTTGTCCAACGCACACGCGGCTGTAGCATGTTGTCCAACGCACACGCGGCTGTAGCATGTTGTCCAACGCACACGCGGCTGTAGCATGTTGTCCAACGCACACACTAGCTGTAGCATGTTGTCCAACGCACACGCGGCTGTAGCATGTTGTCCAACGCACACACTCGCTGTAGCATGTTGTCCAACGCACACACTAGCTGTAGCATGTTGTCTAACGCACACACTAGCTGTAGCATGTTGTCTAACGCACACACGGCCGTAGCATGTTGTCTAACGCACACACTAGCTGTAGCATGTTGTCCAACGCACACACTAGCTGTAGCATGTTGTCCAACGCACACACTAGCATGTTGTCCAACGCACACACTAGCTGTAGCATGTTGTCCAACGCACACACTAGCTGTAGCATGTTGTCCAACGCACACACTAGCTGTAGCATGTTGTCTAACGCACACACTAGCTGTAGCATGTTGTCTAACGCACACACTAGCTGTAGCATGTTGTCCAACGCACACACTAGCTGTAGCATGTTGTCTAACGCACACACTAGCTGTAGCATGTTGTCTAACGCACACACTAGCTGTAGCATGTTGTCTAACGCACACACGGCCGTAGCATGTTGTCTAACGCACACACTAGCTGTAGCATGTTGTCTAACGCACACACTAGCTGTAGCATGTTGTCCAACGCACACACTAGCTGTAGCATGTTGTCCAACGCACACGCGGCTGTAGCATGTTGTCCAACGCACACACTAGCTGTAGCATGTTGTCTAACGCACACACTAGCTGTAGCATGTTGTCTAACGCACACACTAGCTGTAGCATGTTGTCTAACGCACACACTGGCTGTAGCATGTTGTCTAACGCACACACTAGCTGTAGCATGTTGTCTAACGCACACACGGCCGTAGCATGTTGTCTAACGCACACACTAGCTGTAGCATGTTGTCCAACGCACACGCGGCTGTAGCATGTTGTCCAACGCACACACTAGCTGTAGCATGTTGTCCAACGCACACACTAGCTGTAGCATGTTGTCCAACGCACACACTAGCTGTAGCATGTTGTCCAACGCACACACTAGCTGTAGCATGTTGTCCAACGCACACACTAGCTGTAGCATGTTGTCTAACGCACACACGGCCGTAGCATGTTGTCTAACGCACACACTAGCTGTAGCATGTTGTCTAACGCACACACTAGCTGTAGCATGTTGTCTAACGCACACACTAGCTGTAGCATGTTGTCTAACGCACACACTAGCTGTAGCATGTTGTCTAACGCACACACGGCCGTAGCATGTTGTCTAACGCACACACTAGCTGTAGCATGTTGTCTAACGCACACACTAGCTGTAGCATGTTGTCCAACGCACACACTAGCTGTAGCATGTTGTCTAACGCACACACTAGCTGTAGCATGTTGTCTAACGCACACACGGCCGTAGCATGTTGTCTAACGCACACACTAGCTGTAGCATGTTGTCTAACGCACACACTAGCTGTAGCATGTTGTCCAACGCACACACTAGCTGTAGCATGTTGTCCAACGCACACACTAGCATGTTGTCTAACGCACACACTAGCTGTAGCATGTTGTCTAACGCACACACTAGCTGTAGCATGTTGTCTAACGCACACACTAGCTGTAGCATGTTGTCTAACGCACACACGGCCGTAGCATGTTGTCTAACGCACACACTAGCTGTAGCATGTTGTCTAACGCACACACTAGCTGTAGCATGTTGTCCAACGCACACACTAGCTGTAGCATGTTGTCCAACGCACACACTAGCTGTAGCATGTTGTCTAACGCACACACGGCCGTAGCATGTTGTCTAACGCACACACTAGCTGTAGCATGTTGTCTAACGCCCACACTAGCTGTAGCATGTTGTCTAACGCACACACTAGCTGTAGCATGTTGTCTAACGCACACACGGCCGTAGCATGTTGTCTAACGCACACACTAGCTGTAGCATGTTTCCAACGCACACACTAGCTGTAGCATGTTGTCCAACGCACACACTAGCTGTAGCATGTTGTCCAACGCACACACTGGCTGTAGCATGTTGTCTAACGCACACACTGCCGTAGCCTGTTGTCTATCGCACACACTAGCTGTAGCATGTTGTCTAACGCACACACTAGCTGTAGCATGTTGTCTAACGCACACACTAGCTGTAGCATGTTGTCTAACGCACACACGGCCGTAGCATGTTGTCTAACGCACACACTAGCTGTAGCATGTTGTCTAACGCACACACTAGCATGTTGTCCAACGCACACACTAGCTGTAGCATGTTGTCCAACGCACACACTAGCTGTAGCATGTTGTCCAACGCACACACTAGCTGTAGCATGTTGTCCAACGCACACACTAGCTGTAGCATGTTGTCTAACGCACACACGGCCGTAGCATGTTGTCTAACGCACACACTAGCTGTAGCATGTTGTCTAACGCACACACTAGCTGTAGCATGTTGTCTACCGCACACACTAGCTGTAGCATGTTTTCCAACGCACACACTAGCTGTAGCATGTTGTCCAACGCACACACGAGCTGTAGCATGTTGTCCAACGCACACACTAGCTGTAGCATGTTGTCCAACGCACACACTAGCATGTTGTCCAACGCACACACTAGCTGTAGCATGTTGTCCAACGCACACACTAGCTGTAGCATGTTGTCTAACGCACACACGGCCGTAGCATGTTGTCTAACGCACACACTAGCTGTAGCATGTTGTCTAACGCACACACTAGCTGTAGCATGTTGTCTAACGCACACACTAGCTGTAGCATGTTGTCTAACGCACACACGGCCGTAGCATGTTGTCTAACGCACACACTAGCTGTAGCATGTTGTCTAACGCACACACTAGCTGTAGCATGTTGTCTAACGCACACACTAGCTGTAGCATGTTGTCTAACGCACACACGGCCGTAGCATGTTGTCTAACGCACACACTAGCTGTAGCATGTTGTCTAACGCACACACTAGCTGTAGCATGTTGTCTAACGCACACACTAGCTGTAGCATGTTGTCTAACGCACACACGGCCGTAGCATGTTGTCTAACGCACACACTAGCTGTAGCATGTTGTCTAACGCACACACTAGCTGTAGCATGTTGTCTAACGCACACACTAGCTGTAGCATGTTGTCTAACGCACACACGGCCGTAGCATGTTGTCTAACGCACACACTAGCTGTAGCATGTTGTCCAACGCACACACTAGCTGTAGCATGTTGTCAAACGCACACACTAGCTGTAGCATGTTGTCCAACGCACACACTAGCTGTAGCATGTTGTCTAACGCACACACGGCCGTAGCATGTTGTCTAACGCACACACTGGCTGTAGCATGTTGTCTAACGCACACACTAGCTGTAGCATGTTGTCCAACGCACACACTAGCTGTAGCATGTTGTCTAACGCACACACTAGCTGTAGCATGTTGTCTAACGCACACACTAGCTGTAGCATGTTGTCTAACGCACACACTAGCTGTAGCATGTTGTCCAACGCACACACTAGCTGTAGCATGTTGTCCAACGCACACACTAGCTGTAGCATGTTGTCTAACGCCCACACTAGCTGTAGCATGTTGTCTACCGCACACACTGCCGTAGCATGTTGTCTAACGCACACACTAGCTGTAGCATGTTGTCTAACGCACACACCAGCTGTAGCATGTTGTCCAACGCACACACTAGCTGTAGCATGTTGTCCAACGCACACACTAGCTGTAGCATGTTGTCCAACGCACACCCTAGCTGTAGCATGTTGTCTAACGCACACACGGCCGTAGCATGTTGTCTAACGCACACACTAGCTGTAGCATGTTGTCTAACGCACACACTAGCTGTAGCATGTTGTCTAACGCACACACTAGCTGTAGCATGTTGTCTAACGCACACACTAGCTGTAGCATGTTGTCCAACGCACACACTAGCATGTTGTCCAACGCACACACTAGCTGTAGCATGTTGTCCAACGCACACACTAGCTGTAGCATGTTGTCCAACGCACACACTAGCTGTAGCATGTTGTCCAACGCACACGCGGCTGTAGCATGTTGTCCAACGCACACGCGGCTGTAGCATGTTGTCCAACGCACACACTAGCTGTAGCATGTTGTCTAACGCACACACTAGCTGTAGCATGTTGTCTAACGCACACACGGCCGTAGCATGTTGTCTAACGCACACACTAGCTGTAGCATGTTGTCTAACGCACACACTAGCTGTAGCATGTTGTCTAACGCACACACTAGCTGTAGCATGTTGTCTAACGCACACACGGCCGTAGCATGTTGTCTAACGCACACACTAGCTGTAGCATGTTGTCTAACGCACACACTCGCTTAGCATGTTGTCCAACGCACACACTAGCTGTAGCATGTTGTCCAACGCACACACTAGCTGTAGCATGTTGTCTAACGCACACACTAGCTGTAGCATGTTGTCTAACGCACACACGGCCGTAGCATGTTGTCTAACGCACACACTAGCTGTAGCATGTTGTCCAACGCACACACTAGCTGTAGCATGTTGTCCAACGCACACACTAGCTGTAGCATGTTGTCCAACGCACACACTAGCTGTAGCATGTTGTCCAACGCACACGCGGCTGTAGCATGTTGTCCAACGCACACACTAGCTGTAGCATGTTGTCCAACGCACACGCGGCTGTAGCATGTTGTCCAACGCACACACGGCCGTAGCATGTTGTCTAACGCACACACTAGCTGTAGCATGTTGTCTAACGCACACACTAGCTGTAGCATGTTGTCTAACGCACACACTAGCTGTAGCATGTTGTCTAACGCACACACGGCCGTAGCATGTTGTCTATCGCACACACTAGCTGTAGCATGTTGTCCAACGCACACACTAGCTGTAGCATGTTGTCTAACGCACACACTAGCTGTAGCATGTTGTCTAACGCACACACGGCCGTAGCATGTTGTCTAACGCACACACTGGCTGTAGCATGTTGTCTAACGCACACACTAGCTGTAGCATGTTGTCCAACGCACACACTAGCTGTAGCATGTTGTCCAACGCACACACTAGCTGTAGCATGTTGTCCAACGCACACACTAGCTGTAGCATGTTGTCTAACGCACACACGGCCGTAGCATGTTGTCTAACGCACACACTAGCTGTAGCATGTTGTCTAACGCACACACTAGCTGTAGCATGTTGTCTAACGCACACACTAGCTGTAGCATGTTGTCTAACGCACACACGGCCGTAGCATGTTGTCTAACGCACACACGGCCGTAGCATGTTGTCTAACGCCCACACTGGCTGTAGCATGTTGTCTAACGCACACACTAGCTGTAGCATGTTGTCTAACGCACACACTAGCTGTAGCATGTTGTCTAACGCACACACTAGCTGTAGCATGTTGTCTAACGCACACACTAGCTGTAGCATGTTGTCCAACGCACACACTAGCATGTTGTCCAACGCACACACTAGCTGTAGCATGTTGTCCAACGCACACGCGGCTGTAGCATGTTGTCTAACGCACACACTAGCTGTAGCATGTTGTCTAACGCACACACTAGCTGTAGCATGTTGTCTAACGCACACACTAGCTGTAGCATGTTGTCTAACGCACACACGGCCGTAGCATGTTGTCTAACGCACACACTAGCTGTAGCATGTTGTCTAACGCACACACTAGCTGTAGCATGTTGTCTAACGCACACACTAGCTGTAGCATGTTGTCCAACGCACACACTAGCTGTAGCATGTTGTCTAACGCACACACTGCCGTAGCATGTTGTCTAACGCACACACTAGCTGTAGCATGTTGTCCAACGCACACACTAGCATGTTGTCCAACGCACACACTAGCTGTAGCATGTTGTCCAACGCACACACTAGCTGTAGCATGTTGTCTAACGCCCACACTAGCTGTAGCATGTTGTCTAACGCACACCCGGCCGTAGCATGTTGTCTAACGCACACCCGGCCGTAGCATGTTGTCTAACGCACACACTAGCTGTAGCATGTTGTCTAACGCACACACTAGCTGTAGCATGTTGTCTAACGCACACACTAGCTGTAGCATGTTGTCCAACGCACACACTAGCTGTAGCATGTTGTCTAACGCACACACGGCCGTAGCATGTTGTCTAACGCACACACTAGCTGTAGCATGTTGTCTAACGCACACACTAGCTGTAGCATGTTGTCTAACGCCCACCCTAGCTGTAGCATGTTGTCTAACGAACACACTAGCTGTAGCATGTTGTCTAACGCACACACTAGCTGTAGCATGTTGTCTAACGCACACACTAGCTGTAGCATGTTGTCTAACGCACACACTAGCTGTAGCATGTTGTCTAACGCACACACGGCCGTAGCATGTTGTCTAACGCACACACTAGCTGTAGCATGTTGTCTAACGCACACACTAGCTGTAGCATGTTGTCCAACGCACACACTAGCTGTAGCATGTTGTCCAACGCACACACTAGCTGTAGCATGTTGTCCAACGCACACACTAGCTGTAGCATGTTGTCCAACGCACACACTAGCTGTAGCATGTTGTCTAACGCACACACTAGCTGTAGCATGTTGTCTAACGCACACACGGCCGTAGCATGTTGTCTAACGCACACACTAGCTGTAGCATGTTGTCCAACGCACACACTAGCTGTAGCATGTTGTCCAACGCACACACTAGCTGTAGCATGTTGTCCAACGCACACACTAGCTGTAGCATGTTGTCTAACGCACACACTAGCTGTAGCATGTTGTCTAACGCACACACGGCCGTAGCATGTTGTCTAACGCACACACTAGCTGTAGCATGTTGTCTAACGCACACACTAGCTGTAGCATGTTGTCTAACGCACACACTAACTGTAGCATGCTGTCTAACGAACACACTAGCTGTAGCATGTTGTCCAACGCACACACTGGCTGTAGCATGTTGTCTAACGCACCCACTAGCTGTAGCATGTTGTCTAACGCACACACTAGCTGTAGCATGTTGTCTAACGCACACACTAGCTGTAGCATGTTGTCTAACGCACACACTAGCTGTAGCATGTTGTCTAACGCACACACGGCCGTAGCATGTTGTCTAACGCACACACTAGCTGTAGCATGTTGTCTAACGCACACCCTAGCTGTAGCATGTTGTCTAACGCACACACTAGCTGTAGCATGTTGTCCAACGCACACACTAGCTGTAGCATGTTGTCCAACGCACACACTAGCTGTAGCATGTTGTCTAACGCACACACGGCCGTAGCATGTTGTCTAACGCACACACTAGCTGTAGCATGTTGTCCAACGCACACACTAGCATGTTGTCCAACGCACACACTAGCTGTAGCATGTTGTCCAACGCACACACTAGCTGTAGCATGTTGTCCAACGCACACACTAGCTGTAGCATGTTGTCTAACGCACACACGGCCGTAGCATGTTGTCTAACGCACACACTAGCTGTAGCATGTTGTCTAACGCACACACTAGCTGTAGCATGTTGTCTAACGCACACACTAGCTGTAGCATGTTGTCTAACGCACACACGGCCGTAGCATGTTGTCTAACGCACACACTAGCTGTAGCATGTTGTCTAACGCACACACTAGCTGTAGCATGTTGTCTAACGCACACACTAGCTGTAGCATGTTGTCTAACGCACACACTAGCTGTAGCATGTTGTCTAACGCACACACGACCGTAACATGTTGTCTAACGCACACACTAGCCGTAGCATGTTGTCTAACGCACACACTAGCTGTAGCATGTTGTCTAACGCACACACTAGCTGTAGCATGTTGTCTAACGCACACACTAGCTGTAGCATGTTGTCTAACGCACACACGGCCGTAGCATGTTGTCTAACGCACACACTAGCTGTAGCATGTTGTCCAACGCACACACTAGCTGTAGCATGTTGTCTAACGCACACACTAGCTGTAGCATGTTGTCTAACGCACACACTAGCTGTAGCATGTTGTCCAACGCACACACGAGCTGTAGCATGTTGTCCAACGCACACACTAGCTGTAGCATGTTGTCCAACGCACACACTAGCTGTAGCATGTTGTCCAACGCACACGCGGCTGTAGCATGTTGTCCAACGCACACGCGGCTGTAGCATGTTGTCCAACGCACACGCGGCTGTAGCATGTTGTCCAACACCCAGTTTAATGCTCAGTGTCTGTGTGCTGTGTTACATGTGGTCACCATGGTAACAATACCTCATCATGACACTGTTCAGTTAATATTTCTGTTTGGATTTTTGTTTGTTTCACTCTTTGTTTGGTGGCTTATTGGAGTTATGTTGCTGCACTTTGTGTCCCCCTTTTCTTTATCCTCTCTTCCTAATGTTCTTCCTCCCTCTCTTCTCTTCTGTGTCCCCCTGCACCTCCTCCTCCTTATGCATGACTCAGGGTTCGTGGTGGAGCAGTTGTAGGGCGCTGAGCCCCCCCCTGTCCTCCCAGGATTCCATTGAGGAGGGAGGTTTGGATGGCCCTAAGTCCCGTCCACCAGACTCCTTCCTCTGGAGCATGAGAGTGGTAAACAAGCACACTTTAACTTGTACAGGCTGTAACCTACTGTGATAGTGTAAGAAATGAGCGTACCCCAACTGACAGGCATTCATTTAGTGTGGGGAGTGATAAACAAGCGCACCCCTCTTCTCAGCCTGCTGTAGCTTGTGCTGCAGTTACGTCTGAGAGTCTCCACCCTTCTGTGGTGTGAAGGTGTTGGACCAGAGTTTGGTTCTGTTTGTCATGTGTTCCTTATAGAGAACACAGAAAGTTATGTGGTGCTTTCAGCTGTCAGTCTCCTTTCTCAGGTGGGACTGAAATCAGACCAAAGAACTGAAACATGAAGAAGATTCAGGGACATAAATGACACCAGAACCAGAATGCTATATATCTAAAAAACGTCAGGAAACACTGATTAACAATCTGTCTGCATCAAGATTCGGCTCCTTCCGTCAGGCTTTTGGCAGCAGCTCGTTCATATTCATTATTACAATTTGCTGGACTCTGATTGGCTAACAAACTAGCCTATGAGAGCAAGGTATACTGTTTCCTACCCCGCTGCGCATGGTAACGTCAGACGTCGTGTCTTCCTGTTGCTAGGTGTTATGCTAACAGCTTTTAGCCAGCAGCATGCTAGGTGTGGTTTCAACTGCAGGAGCTGATGAATACTAACGAACAAAGGAGTTGTGAAACAGATACAGGCCGTTAGAACTCAGGAGAACTCGGGTTTTATCACCACCTGCGTAGTTTGAGAGATTAAAACTGAAAGAGAAGTTGTTGACCTGTTTTCACCCACTATGAAGGTAAGAACACCTGTGGAGCTAAAATATTCAACACAAACCTCAGAAACACTGTTTTTAATGGAAGGGACTCTTTAAGAACTCCACTTCAAACAATTCGGCTTTCATAAACAAACAAGTTAAAGTTCTTCCCACTTTCTGTGAGGCGGCCATGGCTCAGGTGGTAGAGCGGGTCATCTGGTAACCGGAGGGTCCCCAGTTTGAATCAGCTGCTGATATAGCTGCTGTAAGATGTTTGTTCATGATTCAATAAATATCACCAATCAAAAGATACCCAGTGTGGTGTTGCCTCATTATCAGTTGATGAAATTCTGCTTCATAACGTCCTGTGTTCCTCATCGGGAGGAGCATCACCACCCTCTCTGCAGCTAGATGTGAGGAGCACACCTTACCCGAGAAGGAGCTCACGCTCAAGAAGTTCAGTCACAGGAGTGCAGCCAAAAAAAACTTTCCTAAAACTGTTGATGTCTGATTCTTTGCTTCTCTCGTTGTATCATCAACGTTTCCATGGTAACAGCTCTGTGATACAAACCTCTGACATTTTATTTCCTCCTCTCCTCATTTTCACCTCCTCCTTCACCATCTTTCCTTCCTCTCCTCCTCTTCCTTCTCTCCTCCCTTTCCTCCTATTCAGGGTCGTGGCTCAGGATTTTCAGGTAGAAGGAGGTCCAGAGGAGGTGGTGTTGGAGGAGGAAGAGGAGGGAGAGGACGGAGCCGTCTAAAGTGTCAAGACAGTCTGACTGTGACACCTGGAGTAAGAAAACACACACAGACACACACAGATATCACCATGGTAACTAATGTGGTCAGGACTCTAATGTCTAGATTCAGTGAAACAGTTGTAAGTAGCTGATGGCAAGCAGATTGATTACTGACTATAGACCTGTGCTGTATATCTGATCATTACTGTTGTGTGTGTGTGTGTGTGCGTGCGTGCGTGCACGTGCTTCAGGGCAGCTACATGGAGGCCTTCCAGATGAAGGAGGAGGAGGAGAACTCCATGCACAACACAGTGGTGATGTTTTCCACATCTGACCACTTTACCCTCAAACAGGTAATCTCACCTGTAACAGTGATTATACCTGCATGTTGCTCTGCAGTCTGTGTGCTGACCCTGTGTGTGTGTGTGTGTGTGTAGGACATGTGTGTGGTATGTGGCAGCTTCGGTCAGGGAGCTGAAGGCCGACTGTTAGCCTGCTCTCAGTGTGGACAGTGTTATCATCCCTACTGTGTCAACGTTAAGGTCAGTGCTCACAGTAGCTACGTTTACATGCGCCAAATTTCCCCAATCGGATTAAAATCTTGGTCGATCTGAATTCCCAAATCCCTGTTTACATGGACACTAACTGAAATGATCTGATCATGCCATGAGTACACATGCACCAAGCACTCAATCAGGTTAAATGAGTTGAGCATGCGCACAGCGAGTTGTAAACAAACTCCGTCCTTTCTGCACGTCTTTCCCGCCCCATCGTGTGCTCGATCTGACTCACGTTATCCCCAATATGGACCTTCTGCAGGTGATTACCTTTATGTTTGGGTTTTTACTGGTCGCATTAACCAAGCTAGAGGCTGAATACATATTACTACTGCTCCTCCACCACAGGAGAGGAGAGCAGGATGACAGGATGACTGCACCAGCAGACCACTTCTGTTTACCTCCCGCCATGTTTTCTACTTGAGTCTGCGAAAGCAGAAAGACGTCACGCTGAAGTTGTACGCATGCGCAAAGGGCTCTTTTCACCCTTTCTTTCCTAATGGGTGTGTACATGCACGTCTATCCGAATGAAGATCGGACAAAACCACCCCTCTTGATCGGAAGTAAATTTCATTCTGATCAGGCTGCATCGGATCAATGACGTGTTTACATGACGGATTTTTTTTCCGATTGGGCGTTTATTCTGATTAAATGTGCCCATGTAAACGTAGCTAGTGTAATATCTTTACTGGATTGTAATCTAATCGTTGTGTAGTAATCTGATTACTATAATCTTAAAATGCTTTAGTTAGTCTTTACTGTCTTGATAAAGATCACTTTCTGTAATAATTTATTTTTATTTGATTTGTCTCATTACAATCTCATCATCTGTAATATGCTTCCACTGAGTTTAATCTGATTATACTTCTCTTAATCTGTTTATCTATCTTGTAGTCTGATTACTATGGCTACCATGATATTTTAAACTACCGTTTGTAACATTTCCTTTCAGTGTAATCAGATTACTGTGTCTGATGCAGATAACGCGGGTAATTCTGACCAAAGGGTGGCGCTGTTTAGAATGCACAGTGTGCGAGGCATGTGGTGATGTTAGTGACCCCGGCCGACTGTTGTTGTGTGACGACTGTGACATCAGCTACCACACCTACTGCCTGGACCCGCCCCTCCACACGGTGCCCAAAGGAGCCTGGAAGTGCCATTGGTTGGTTCAGCCGTCACTCAGACGCTTACTTGTGTGTTGTTGTTGTTGTTGTTGCTGACTGAGTGTCATCTCTTTGCAGGTGTGTGTGGTGCGTGCAGTGTGGCTCCACCTCCCCCGGGTTGCGCTGTGATTGGCAGAATAACTACAGCCTGTGCGGTCCCTGCTTCAGCCTCAGTCAGTGTCCCATCTGTCAAAGACGCTATGCTAACGATGACCTCATCCTACAGTGCCAGCAGTGTGACAGGTAACACACATGCTCAGGTCACGCACACACACAAGGGTATGTACAATCTGATCCTCATCATCTGTGTGTATAGGTGGGTTCACGCCATGTGTCACGGTCTAACCTGCGAGGAGGAGGTGGAGCTTGCGTCTGACAAAGGCTTCGACTGCTCGCTGTGCAGAACACAAAGCCACGCCTCCTACGGTACATTCCACTTTTATTCAGAAACATCATGCTTTTATTGTGACGTATGGACTCTGACGTGTGCGTTTGTTTCAGGGAGGTCAGAAGCTTTGGGTCACTACATGACTCAAATTGTGTCCAGAACCAGAGAACTGGGTCAGTACCTTTCTGCAGCTCTTCATGCTTTTAGTCTGAGCCACAATAAGATGCACATCTTCAACTCGTGACTGCATGTGTTTACAGACTCAAAGACCTACACTCAGGATGGAGTCTGCCTCACTGAATCCGGCCTGTCACAACTTCAGTCTCTGGTTGAGCCTCTGACGTCACCACGCAGGTATCGCAGGTAAAGATCCACCTGTTTCCTCTTCTAGGTGAGAACATCAGGTAATTCAGACTGACAGAGCTGCTTCCTGTCTGCAGGTGTAAACCCAAACTCAAACTGAGGATCATCAACCAGAACAGTGTATCTGTTCTGCAGACTCCACCAGACCCAGAGACCCCCACTGATCCAGACCAGAACCGAGGTCAGTCTCTGAGAGTCTCTGCAGGGACAGGAATGTCCGTGATGGAGTGAAACAGTTTTCTCCTCCATCAATCTGGACGTTTATCGACCTGTTATATCTGATCACAAAACAAACCAATCAGGATTCAGATTGTAAACATCATTAGAGATGATGATGTCACATTTTCTCCAGGTGACCTGGACTGCGACATGAAATCTGACTCAAGCCCAGAGCGAGGCTCCTCCCACCTGGATGACATCACTAAGGATATTGAGATTACTGATAGCAGTAAAAAGAGAAAGAGGAAACCCTACAGACCAGGTGAGGAATCAGCCAACTATTCCTGCTTCCTTCACCTCCTCCTCCCATCTTCTCCTCACCTCCTCTTGTCTCCACCTCAGGCATCGGGGGCTTCATGGTGCGGCAGCGAGGTGGTAAAGCTGGACTGAGCAGGAAAGACTCCTCAGTGACTATGACGAATCAAGATTCAGGTTAGTCACCTGTAACTCCACCCCCTTCATTATTAAGGTTTATTGATGCAGGCTACTCATCACTGGAACTTTACTTGACACATGTCAGGTTTTCTGGATGCTTACGTTTCTATGGAGACGTCTGCTGCTGACCAGGCGATGGAGAAGGTGAAGAAGAGGTACAGAAAGAAGAAGACGAAGCTAGAGGAAGCTTTCCCGTCCTACCTGCAGGTAATATACACACTCAGCTCTGCTACTGACAGACTACGCTCTGACTGGATGTCCCTGACTGGATGTCCCTGACTGGATGTCCCTGACTGGATGTCCCTGACTGGATGTCCCTAATTGGATGTCCCTGATTGGATGTCTCTGATTGGATGTCTCTGATTGGATGTCCCTGACTGGATGTCCCTGATTGGATGTCTCTGATTGGATGTCCCTGACTGGATGTCCCTGACTGGATGTCCCTGATTGGATGTCTCTGATTGGATGTCTCTGATTGGATGTCTCTGATTGGATGTCCCTGATTGGATGTCCCTGATTGGATGTCTCTGATTGGATGTCTCTGATTGGATGTCTCTGATTGGATGTCCCTGACTGGATGTCCCTGATTGGATGTCTCTGATTGGATGTCCCTAACTGGATGTCCCTGATTGGATGTCCCTGATTGGATGTCTCTGATTGGATGTCTCTGATTGGATGTCTCTGATTGGATGTCCCTGATTGGATGTCTCTGATTGGATGTCCCTGATTGGATGTCCCTGATTGGATGTCTCTGATTGGATGTCTCTGATTGGATGTCTCTGATTGGATGTCCCTGACTGTATGTCTCTGACTGGATGTCCCTGACTGGATGTCCCTAATTGGATGTCCCTGATTGGATGTCTCTGATTGGATGTCTCTGATTGGATGTCCCTGACTGGATGTCCCTGATTGGATGTCTCTGATTGGATGTCCCTAACTGGATGTCCCTGATTGGATGTCCCTGACTGGATGTCCCTGATTGGATGTCTCTGATTGGATGTCTCTGATTGGATGTCCCTGACTGGATGTCCCTGATTGGATGTCTCTGATTGGATGTCTCTGATTGGATGTCTCTGATTGGATGTCCCTGACTGTATGTCTCTGACTGGATGTCTCTGATTGGATGTCCCTAACTGGATGTCCCTGATTGGATGTCCCTGACTGGATGTCCCTGATTGGATGTCTCTGATTGGATGTCCCTAACTGGATGTCCCTGATTGGATGTCTCTGATTGGATGTCCCTGACTGGATGTCTCTGACTGGATGTCTCTGACTGTATGTCTCTGACTGGATGTCTCTGATTGGATGTCTCTGACTGGATGTCTCTGACTGGATGTCTCTGACTGGATGTCTCTGACTGGATGTTTCTGACTGGATGTCTCTGACTGGATGTCTCTGACTGGATGTCTCTGACTGGATGTTTCTGACTGGATGTCTCTGACTGGATGTCTCTGACTGGATGTCTCTGTCCAGGAGGCCTTCTTTGGACGGGATCTCCTGCACCGCAGCCACCACTTGGATGGAACAGTGGGCTCAGCCTGCAGCCAATCAGGAGCAAGGCTGGGTGAAATTAAAAGCCCTGCCCATGGATTGCATGGCCCCTCCCCCTCCAAGCAGCTGGAAGGTACCGTGGCAACCAGCAAAAAGCAGGGTGTGTTGCATAAGTTGATATTTTTTATCCTTGATATTTAGACATCTGATTTTGGTTTGATTCAGCCTTGTTTGACTCTGAACGGGTTCTACGGGGTTCTACTGTTGAGTATTTGATGAGTTTTAACAAGTGAAGTCTTGAACAGCATCTTTCTTTGATAAGCAGAGTTGGTTTAGTAAATTCAGCAGACCCTCATCCCTCTGACTGGACAGGTGGATGTGTGATTGAACTGTCATGGTTCCAGTGTTTGGAATGTAAACAGGGTCAGAGTTTAAACCTTTAAAGCCATAGTGCGTAACTTCTGTCGCCCCCTAGCGAAATTTTTGCGTCATTACAACAATAAAGCTGGCGCTTCCATATGACGTAAGCCCAGCTGCCACCGCTTTATCTCTGCCGTTGTTATTCCAACCGGTATCTGTCTTAATCAAGCTTCAAATTCAGTCTGTTTACTTTACCTGGCTCTATATTTGTTTCAATAAATATCATTTCATTGTTGAAAAAATCAAGAGAAACCAGTAAAATATAAAAATACTGGTAAAAAACCTTCAGAGTTCAGGTTGGATTGTTTACAGGTTTGATTGTTCACTTTAATCTACATTTAACAGTTTGGTGTTGAAATTTATTAGTCAGCTGTTGGGGCCACAATGATCTATTTGTCTTATTCAGTGAATTTTTTCAGTTTTGACACGATGCAGAATCCTGCAGTCAGCTGCACTGATCTGACTGACTGAAAAACCGTTACACTGGTAAACTGACAGACACAAACTGACACAGATAGAGACAGAATCAGCTGATCAGCTGGAACTTCGGCGCTCTGGGTTTCATCTGGTGCGCATTTTATATTTTGACAGTGTGTGCGGACCTGCGGACCACTTATGCACCCCTGAACATCAGCCAGATCTCTTCTCTCCACCGAGGAAAAGCGACGCCGATACAAATTCGCGTTTGCCTTCTCCTTCGGTCACTTTCCTTCTTNTTTTTTTTTTCGTGGTAGGATCCACTTCCCGATAAGTGTCTCTCGGCTGTTTATTTGGATTCTCCGCCATGTCGACCTTCACGTTCTGCCGGCTGCTACGAGACACTGCGTTCTATTTCTTATTATTTTTCTTGTTGTGACATAAAAGACGTAATTTCATGTGCGACAGCGCGGGAATGTCGCAGTCGACACGCAAAGTAAAAATGATATATATTGAAAAATACCGTGAGATGTTTGAGGAGCCGATCGGCTTAATCTGCATTGTGTCATCTCCTCTGATAGTGGCTTGGCTGAAACGGACATCCACGGACATGTAAAAGTTACGTACTCCAGCTTTAAAGGAACTTCACACAGTAAATTCTACAAACACAAAAGAAAACTGGTTTTAGTCCACAGAAAGGACAGATTCGTCCACAACTACAGTCTCTCTGACTGTAACAGGACTTTCAGATACTGAAATCATTTCACTGATAAACATTTAATGAAGTCATGCAACGGCTCCACCTGCTGACAGAAATCTGTACCTGCTTTATATCTGCACGAGTAGAAGAGAACTGACTCAACATGATTAATGAACAGCTGGTATTTATATATAGAACATTCTTAAAGTTAGTGGTTAAAAAGATGAGTTCAGTTTCAGGCTGAATCTCTGCACCTGTATATTCAGGTGTGTTTGTGAATGGCGTGTGTGTGTGTCATGATGTATGTTACCATCCAGCCCTGTCCGAGGAAGCTCTGGTGGATCTGTCTGACGTCCTGAACACTGACCCTCACATTCTGGCCACAGGACACACAGGTACACACACACACATGCAAGTGTTCATCATCTCCATCATCATCCTCACCACTCTGTGTGTGTTCTGTAAGTGTGTTGATCAGATGAGTTGTGTTGCAGCTGGCTGCACTGCCCTCACCTGATGGTTGTGTGTGTTTGATTACAGGTCAGTTCCAGGTAGACCGCTCTCTCTCTCCGTTTGGTAAGAGTCCACTGGGCCTCTTCCTCCTCCTCCTCCTCCTCCTCCTCCTCCTCCTTAGATTGGAGTCTCATCACCAATCTGCTCTTTCAGTTTTGTTTTTGGTTCTTTCTAAACTCAGGCTTCTTGAGAGGTGTATTACCTGTAGCTGACATGTTTCGGCGTGTTTACTTCTTCAGAGCTGTTGTTTCTGTAGATGTTACTTCCTTTTATGAGCAGGCAGCAGGGGATGATTTCGCCCCCTGCTGACTGCTTCT
>SSNP01000039.1:3875062-3900062 GCA_006937955.1 Pachypanchax playfairii | reverse complement strand
CCCGTTTTCTCTCCTGCAGCAAAAAGCCCGGGACAACCGAGCAGCTCAGCGCATCAACAAGGTGCAGCTGTCCAACGACCCGCTGAAACCCCCACAGCCATCACAGCAGCCACCGCAGCCACAGGGGCTCTACAGCCATGTTCCCATGGAGGCGGAGATGGCGTTCAAGGACCCACTGAGGCCCAAAGAGTCAGAACAGGAGCAGGAGTGGAAGTTAAGACAGGTGAGCAGAGTCTTTAACCTGTCTGTGAAACACAAGCATCAGACTCCAGTTATTCATTCAAAGCTAACAGTTAGTTTTGTTCATGAGCCGGAGATACTATCTATAGAAATGCATATATAAAATGTTCATATTAATGGCGTGATAACAGTATATGATGACATCATTGATTGTGACATGCCTCCCGTCGTCCTCCTCATTTCAGCAAATGCGTCAGAAGAGTAAACAGTTAGCAAAGATGGAGGCAACGCAGAAGTTAGAACAAGTGAAGAATGAGCAGCGTCAGCAGCAGCTCCGCCTATCAGGGCGTCTGTCGCCAGAAGCTGCTGCTCACCTGTCAGTCACAGAGGACAGCACCTCGCCCCAACAGCAGCCATCTAGCAGGCAGCACCTTCTCCAGCAGGGGAACTCAGCCAGCGAGGTTTTCCTCAAGCCACAAGCCCCTCCCCCCTCTGGCTTCTCCTCGCTGCCCCACTCCCCCCACCCTTCCTCCCCCCTTCACCAGCCCCCATCCTCTCCTCAGATGTTCTCCCAGCCCTCTTCTCGCCCCTCCTCTCCTTGGGACCCTTATAGTAAAGTTGTAGGGACTCCTTGTCCCTCCTCCTCTCAGTCCGGAGGTGCCTCTACTCCTCAGCAGCAGCGCGTCACCTCCCTCAGTAACTCCCTCAGTAACTCCCTCAGTAACTCCCCAGCGCACGATGCGGTAGGCTCCCCTGCATCATCTACAGAGCCCAAGACCTTTGATGCCTCCCATGCAGGTAAGTGCTCCTCTCAGACTCCTCTCAGGTTTTGTTTTTGAAATGGATTTGGTTTTACGTTACAAGGAGCAAATGTTCCAATCTGTGTGAAACAAAAGAAGTGGACAACTTAAAAAATCCATTAATATTTATTCAAAATTCTTTCCATCAATCCCCACACATATTAATCATTTTTTTTCTCTATGTGCAGGTCTACAGCAGAACCGAGTGGGCATGATGAGCCCCCCCTCTGGCTCTGCCCCCGACCTGTCCGTCAGACTCGCAGGCTTCCGAGCAGCTGAGTCCTTTCAGAGGACAAACCAGCGGGTGGTGGTGGCTGAGTCTCCTAGTTGGAGTGGTGAGTTTGTTCAGGGTGGTGTGTTTAAGACCCCAATGCCCCCCCAGCAGGAGGCAGGAGGGGGAGGAAGGAGGGAGCTATCTAGATCCACTGATTTGGGCTTCTCCCTCCCCCCAACACTGGAGCCCCCCTTTCCCCTCAGCCCACTCTCTGGCCTTGGCTCCCCCCATCGTAGCCCCTATGCTCAGGCCCCTGGCACCCCTCGACCAGACTACAGCCAGCAGACAGCTGACCCTGTCCCCCATCAATCCCCTCTAAGTTCCCGGCCCTCCCCTGACCCCTACAGTAACGCTCAGACCCCTGGGACTCCACACCCCCACTCAGACTCCACCTACCTCACCACCCCCCCTGCACTGAGGCCGGACCAGTACAACCAGCAGCCACCCACCCAACGTCCATCCCCATCCCACCCTCCGCTGGACCCCTATGCCTCCAACCCAGGGACGCCTCGTGCCTCAGAGCGCTTCCCTCGCTCACCTGGGGGTCAGCGGTGCACCGACCAATACTCCCAGCCTTCAGGGACGCCCCGCCCCTCCCCTGACCCGTACCTTCAGCAGCCTACAACTCCCCAGCCCCAGAAAGTGCATGACTCTTTCAGCCAAGCCCCAATGGAGAGCTTTACCCAGCTTGCAGCATCAGGTTCATCTCCTGTGGCTCCAGGACGGTCTGCTGAGGTGGGGCCCTTCATCACAACGCCCCCCCAGGTAACTCTCCCGCTTCTATTCTTTTTATTTCACAGGACAAAAACTACAGAATCACAAGCAGAAACTGAGAACTGCAACAACTCCATCACTTTACAGCAGAGTTTAAATACAGTGTGTGAAATCAGCCTGTCACTCATTTATCTCATCAACTCTGTGTGAGGAAGACTTTCTATACTGATGAAGGATCTGCAGGTTTGGTCAGACAGGAGCTCTGAGACGTTCAGATGTTTAAGTACATTTTAAAATCACCAATGACCAAAACTTAATCACCAGCCTGGGCAGGAGAAGAGTTAGGACCTGAAAGTTAAAGGTGGTATATGGAATATTTTCATTAAAAGCTATATTTTTTAACAAAATACCTCCACGGGGTGTTTAGAGGATTGTAGAATGAAAATACAGCATTTCCCTTAAAAATTATATTTGAAATAAAACCTTATAAAATATTAATTTTGGCGGGTGATGTTGACATTTTGTTTACATCTACCAGCCAATAGCTGGTAGAGCAGCGGAACCATTGTGGGTTGTCTAATACTGTAAATAATCCAGCACAGTGAGGCTGGTACTGTGGAGTCTGCAGGTCAAGCAGCTGGAAGCACCGGGGACATGTGGTGATTATATACATTATTTACTTGCTATGGAGGGTTTCTCATGTGACGAGCAAGTTCTGTGTGGAAACGTTTTTATTAGCAGCTATTAGCAGCTAGCTAACACGTAGCTGCAGCAGGTTGCTGAAGTAGGGCAACTCGGGGCTCCGCGTTCGACTTAAGGACACACCATGGAGGATTTAAAAAAAAATTTTTTTTTTTGCTGCCTGTATAAGTGGTGCGTGCAGGATGGTGTGTGAGGAGGAGAGAGGATCTTAAGAGGGACTGCAGGAAGTTTTGGAGCCGCGGTGCAACTATGAACTCTTTACCAGGGACTGAATCGATGACTGAGCTACAAACAGGAAGGAGCTGCTTTTATCAGAGTCAGTGTGTGATCAGCTGGAGAACATGATTAGTGAACTGAACTTATATTTTATTGTCCTGCTCAGATCAGAGTGGGTTTGGTGAGGAACATTGGTCGGCCTCAGCATCAGGGGGTTCAGTGTCTCGCCCATGCTTCGACATGTGGTGTTGGAAGCAGGGATCAAACCTCCAACCTTTGGATTGGAAGAAGACTGCTCTAACCGCTGATCCACAGCCGCCCCTGCATGGTTTAGATGTTTCTATGATTCTACACACCTGATTCAGACTAACAGGTTGTTAACAGGTGTCTAGAGGACCTGCTGAGGACTTGAATCAGGTGTGTTGAAACAGGGAATCATCCAAAACACACGTAGTGGCTCTCGAGGCCTGGAGTTAGTGTTCAGAAGTCCAGGTCATGCTAGGCTTAAATATTCTCTAGAATCATCAGTGTTCCTCTCTTTGATTTCTGGACCTTATTTTTCATTCTCTGGTTCATTGCAGCAATCTCCAGGACGACAACAGCAGGACTCGTTTCCCAGAACCAGCAGCAACCAGACCCCGAGGCATCCTGGGATATCTGAAGAGGGCAACTTGTCCACTCACACTACGGGTCAGGATGTGTTCGAACAAGGTCATGTGACACCAGGTCCATCACCGATGGACAAAACAGCAGCCAATGACATGTCAGCACTGGGTGTGTCCTCTCTAGATGGACCAATGAGTATGCTCCCTCAGCCTGGCGACTCAGAGGAGAAACTGCGACAGGTACGGCAGGCGTTATCCAGGTCTTCTTCTTCTTCAGCATTTGACGTTGCTGTTATTTGTATGTGTGATGCCCTGTTTGGTCCTCCTGTGCAGCGCCAGTGGCTCAGGCAGCGTATCCTCCGGCAGCAGCACCAGAAGAGTGCTTTACGGCAGGAGAAGGCACAGCAGGAACCAACATCTGGAGCTGCTGTTTCCCTTCACAACTGGTTCCCTGAGCACTCCTCTACCTCCTCCACTCCTCCATCAGACCTGTTTGGTCGTCCACCTCCACCGTATCCTGGCACAGTAAGACCTCCTGCTCCAAGGTTTCCTGCAGGTTTCCCAGGGGAGCAGCCGAGGGGTGTCACTGAGGCTCCATTTCCAAGACAGAGCATCCCTCGAGCTCTGTGTGTCAGAGGACCGGCTGTGAGGTAAGATGAGTATCAGAACTTGGTCCAGACCCAACAACATGACTGAAAAATTGGTTCTTTTCACTGCTCCTCTCCTCTTGTTCAGGTTTGGTGTTCCTGCAGGATCTTCAACAGTCCTCATGGACTCCTTCCATCGTCCCCCTCAGGCACTGCTGCCTGGTTCTGGACTCATTTCAGTGGAGAGAAACCTGGTCCCGATGAAGACGCCAATACAGTCAGAGTTTACCGGCGTTCGGCCTGTGATGCCCCCCAGTTCTAACACACACATAATATCAGGTCAGGCCAGAACTGCTGACTGATTCAAACCAGGTAGATTTTATTTTACTCATTAAGCTGATAACGAGTGTCCCCCTTTGCCTCCCCCAGGTGTCCCCCAGACCCTGGTCCCCCGTGCCCACTCAGTCCAACAACAAAGCATCATGCCCTACATCGAGCTCAGACACAGAGCTCCAGAGAACCGCCTGAGGCTGCATTTCCCCCTTCCTACAACGCCGGATCCTGAGGTCCCACACCCACTCCGAAGAGACCCCGGCCAGTTTGCTGCAGTCCGACCTGGTCTAGCCAGGATAGGTGATGCTGTGCTTGACCACCAGGCAGTGCAGCAGCTAAGTCAGCAGAACCAGCAGCATCTGGGTCACACAACAGTGCTGACTCAAAGCAGTGAGACGGCACACCCGGGGCCCGATGGGATTGAAGAACACCTGGAAGGAGAGGACTCGGCTGTGAAAGATCTTGAGGATGTTGAGGTGAAGGATCTGGTGGATCTGAACCTGAACCTCGACCCAGAGGATGGTATGGATCAGTGTCAGTTCTGTTTAGACTATATATACTCATTACTCTAAAGAAAGTGAAAACTGATTGATTCTGTCTCAGGTAAAGAAGATCTGGACCTGGGTCCAAACGACCTCCACCTGGATGACTTTCTGCTGTCAGGGAAATTTGACCTGATTGCTTACGCAGACCCAGAGCTCAACCTGGAGGACAAGAAGGATATGTTCAACGAAGAGCTGGACCTGGGAGAGCAGATGGAGGACAAGGACGGGGTTGGAGCCTCTAGGAAGTCAGACAGTAACTTCCACCTGGTGGGCCAGGTAAAACAGGAAGTGAAGGATGCAATGAAGAGGGAAGGAGGCAGTGGTCCTTCAGCATCTCCTCCTCCGGCTCTCAGCAGACTTCCTGCTTCAGGTGCACCAGGAGGGAAAGCAGCAGGTCCCTCAGCCCTCTTCCTAAAGGTGGGACCAATCAATCACATTGCAGGTGTTCATTGATGTTTTTTTATGATGAGTAACCACACCTCCCTCCAGGAAAAACTGGAGGATTCTGGTTCTGTTTCAGGTGCTGCTACGGGTGTGCAGGTCCAGGAGCAGGCTCCATCTGCAGGTATGACTCCCAGGATTCACCCCCCCATGTCTGCAGGTAAACTCACTGATAACAACCCCCCTCGCCACCAGGCTAGAGAAATGATTGATCTGATGGTCAACCACAGAATCTGTCTCCTCCTCCATCTCCAGGGCAACAATCTGTCTTCCAGCAGCTCCAGAGACCATTTGGACCTACCCCCAGCCCCCACCCTCAAGGTCTGACTCCTCTGGAACCCCCTGTCTTGCCTCCCCCACTGTCACTACAACCTCCTCAGGCTGGCCCCCTTCTCAACTCCCAGAACCAGCCTCCACACACAGAGACCTCCTCCCAGAACCAGAGCAAAGTTACCTTTCCCCAAAACCAAACCTCAGTCCAAGACCAGAACAAGTCCAGGCCTCTGCTCCTGGTGGAGCAGCCACTCCTCATTCAGGACCTACTGGACAAGGAGCGCCAGGAGCAACAGCAGCAGAAACAGATGCAGGCCCTGATCAGACAGAGGTCCGGCCCAGAGTCTGGGCTCTCCAACATGGGTAAGACCATAACCCAGATGAGCCAAAACCTCTACAGACTAGAACCCCAATGGACCACAAAACTGAGAACCCAAAACACAGACAAGAACTCTGACAGAACCCTCCAAATACCAAAACGTCAAGAGAGTCAAACCCAAACACATTTAAGCCTCTACGGTTCTGAATCCAAACTAGAAGTCCAACAGACCCAAACCCAAATGGACCAAAACCAACTGGCCTTCGATAGAAAAGTCCCGTTTGTTCCTGTGAGCTTGTGGATTGTTTAGTTTCAGCTTCTTCAGAACTCTGTTTGTGTGTGTGTTTGTTGTGCAGACTTTGACTCCATCTCAGACCCGATCATAAGGGCCAAGATGGTGGCTTTGAAGGGGATCAACAAGGTGATGAGTCAGGGGAACCTGGGCCTGAACCCCATAGTCATCAACAGGTACAGATCTCACCTGGACTTCTCATGATTATTGTTCTGGACATAGTTCTTCATCATTTTCTGTGTGTTTGCAGGTTCCAGCAGGCTCCAGGTCCCGTGGGCCCTGAAGGGACTCCTCAATCTTCTCACGTGGCAGAAAAGGTACGTCGCTGCACAGCTATGACTCAGCACATATTTGCATTTGTTTTGTGTCATCTTCTGGAAACAGTCTGTTTTTGTCAGGATGGGAAGTTAAATCCACAACTGGTGCGACGGAACCCCCCCAGCTTTGGACCGGGCTTCGCCAGTGAGTATCAGAACACACAAAAACTAAGAAGTGGTTGCTGCTGGGAATTTCCTCTCAGAATTCAAGTACAAAGTTTATGGTTTTCAGAACTCATCCTGGTTCTGGTTCTGCTTGAGGTTTCTTCCTGTCCTCTAAGACCCCAGTTAGTTCAGGCAGAACTCATCCAGGTCCTGGCCAGAAACTTTTGATCATGTGACAGTTGAACCGGACCAGTTTATAAAACTATGTTTAAGTGTGGAGTTCTGATGTGAACTGGACTTGTTGGTTCTGTAAAGTTCTTTTGAAATGACGTACTATGAACACATCTGTATAAATAAACAGAATTGTAGGGATGTCCCGATCAAGATTTTTTGCCCTCGAGTCAGAGTCATTTGATTTTGAGTATCTGCCGATACCGAGTCCCGATCCGATTTTACATTAAAAAATGAATAAAAATGAGCAAATAAACAGATCCAGGATGTTCCTTATGTTGTATTTAATTCACCCTATTTAATATTTAGCTGCAGGGACAGGACAGCCAGCAGTCCTGGGGCCGGGACAGCCAGCAGTCCTGGGGCCGGGACAGCCAGCAGTCCTGGGGCCGGGACAGCCAGCAGTCCTGGGGCCGGGACAGCCAGCAGTCCTGGGACCGGGACAGCCAGCAGTCCTGGGACCGGGACAGCCAGCAGTCCTGGGCTGGGACAGCTGGTTGCGTCCACTCCAGCATGTCCTGAGGTTTCCCCTGGGCTTCTTCATGGTGGAGTCATGAAGTTGTTACTTGTGTGTAAAAACGAACATGACGAGAGCACATTTCTGTACTATGAACACGCAAACAGTCCAGACGCACACAAACCGGTGGACGGACATTATGTTATTAAATAAAACGTTATTTAAATAAATCAGCTGATCAGAACGGCAGACACTGCAGAAAGAGTGACATGATCATGGGCTGTCTTCTGTATGCAGTAAATGATCACCTCCACTCCATGAACCAGTTTCAGATAATATCATAGGGATTTAATGACTATAAACTAACACCAGAACTCATGCTAACGCAGCTAGCGAAGCTAGTGGAGCTAACGTAGCAACATTCTCAACACAACATCCACTGAGCCAATTAAAAAAGCTTACCTCGAAAAAAATATACACATCGAGGTTTTTATAAGTCCTCATCTTCTACACTGTTGTGTAGACTACAGGACTGTTAACATTCATATTATCACACACGTTGAGGTTGGTTGTCATGGAAACGTGTCCCCTCTTAAAATGGCGGCTGCGGGTTGCGAGGGAAACTGTCCCGGATACTGACGTTACACGAAAAGGTGTATAGATGCATTAAAAACTAATAAGTATATTGATATGTGTCCGAGTCCTGATCGGGAGATAACGTCCGATTCTGATCGAGTCTGAAACTACGTGATCGAGTCCGAGTTCCGATCACGTGATCGGATCTGGACATCCCAACAGAATTGTATTGAACTTTATGACTTTTGGCACAGAACATTAAGAGCTGGACTGCATAGTGACAGAACCTGAACATGTATAAAGGTCCAGCCTTTACAGGAGAAAAGCAAAGACTAGTTTTAAAGCTATAGTGTGTAACTTTTACATGTCCGTTTCAGCCAAGCCACTATCAGAGGAGATGACACAATGCAGATTAAGCCGATCGGCTCCTCAAACATCTCACGGTATTTTTCAATATATATAATTTTTACTTTGCGTGTCGACTGCGACATTCCCGCGCTGTCGCACATGAAATTACGTCTTTTATGTCACAACAAGAAAAATAATAAGAAATAGAACGCAGTGTCTCGTAGCAGCCGGCAGAACGTGAAGGTCGACATGGCGGAGAATCCAAATAAACAGCCGAGAGACACTTATCGGGAAGTGGATCCTACCACGAAAAAAAAAAATAATTCCTGGACGTTCGGCAGAGGGACTATTGGCTAAGAAGGAAAGTGACCGAAGGAGAAGGCAAACGCGAATTTGTATCGGCGTCGCTTTTCCTCGGTGGAGAGAAGAGATCTGGCTGATGTTCAGGGGTGCATAAGTGGTCCGCAGGTCCGCACACACTGTCAAAATATAAAATGCGCACCAGATGAAACCCAGAGCGCCGAAGTTCCAGCTGATCAGCTGATTCTGTCTCTATCTGTGTCAGTTTGTGTCTGTCAGTTTACCAGTGTAACGGTTTTTCAGTCAGTCAGATCAGTGTAGCTGACTGCAGGATTCTGCATCGTGTCAAAACTGAAAAAATTCACTGAATAAGACAAATAGATCATTGTGGCCCCAACAGCTGACTAATAAATTTCAACACCAAACTGTTAAATGTAGATTAAAGTGAACAATCAAACCTGTAAACAATCCAACCTGAACTCTGAAGGTTTTTTTACCAGTATTTTTATATTTTACTGGTTTCTCTTGATTTTTTCAACAATGAAATGATATTTATTGAAACAAATATAGAGCCAGGTAAAGTAAACAGACTGAATTTGAAGCTTGATTAAGACAGATACCGGTTGGAATAACAACGGCAGAGATAAAGCGGTGGCAGCTGGGCTTACGTCATATGGAAGCGCCAGCTTTATTGTTGTAATGACGCAAAAATTCCGCTAGGGGGCGACAGAAGTTACGCACTATGGCTTTAAAGGTTTACTTACATCTTACTGCTGTGAAACTCACACCAACCTGCTTTTCAGTACCTCTTGTTGAGTGTTTTTAATCTGAACATGAATACATCATCCAAAAAACTTAAGGCATTAAAAAAACTGAAGCTGTAGCTCATATTGAACTGTTAGTATTAACTGTATACCTGATGGATCAGGACGGTTTTTGGTTGAGCATATGAGCTAGTAACTGACACTCATCTTTCTATCAGCATTTAAATAACAGGCAGAACCATCTTTGACCTCTTAACTACTGGTCTACCAGACCAACCTAGATCTCTAAAATCTGTTTTTAGATGAGTCACAGAGGCTTCAGTATGAGGAGTGGCTTGGAGAAACGCAACAGCTCCTGCAAATGCAGCAGCATCTCCTGGAGGATCAGCTTGTTGCCCACAAGAAAGCCAAAAAGGCTCTGTCTGCCAAGCAGAGGACGGCAAAGAGGGCAGGTCGAGACTTTGCTGAGGAAGACGCCACCCAGCTCCGCTGCATCAGTGAGCAACAGGGGGCTCTCCAGAAACAGCTGGAGCAGGTAACCAAACTCACCTGGGTCTCATATTCTAACACAGTGACACTTATCATGTTTCTACACACCGAAAATACAGGTTTAATAAGTAACTCTGTAACCAACTCTTTAAACAAGAGAGACTGGATGTGACTAACACCAGGAGAGACTGGATGTGACTAACACCAGGAGAGACTGGATGTGACTAACACCGTGAGACTGGATGTGACTAACACCGTGAGACTGGATGTGACTAACACCAGGAGAGACTGGATGTGACTAACACCATGAGAGACTGGATGTGACTAACAACGTGAGACTGGATGTGACTAACACCAGGAGAGACTGGATGTGACTAACACCAGGAGAGACTGGATGTGACTAACACCAGGAGAGACTGGATGTGACTAACACCAGGAGAGACTGGATGTGACTAACAACGTGAGACTGGATGTGACTAACACCGTGAGACTGGATGTGACTAACACCGTGAGAGACTGGATGTGACTAACACCAGGAGAGACTGGATGTGACTAACACCAGGAGAGACTGGATGTGACTAACACCAGGAGAGACTGGATGTGACTAACACCGTGAGAGACTGGATGTGACTAACACCGTGAGACTGGATGTGACTAACACCAGGAGAGACTGGATGTGACTAACACCGTGAGACTGGATGTGACTAACACCAGGAGAGACTGGATGTGACTAACACCAGGAGAGACTGGATGTGACTAACACCAGGAGAGACTGGATGTGACTAACACCGTGAGAGACTGGATGTGACTAACACCGTGAGACTGGATGTGACTAACACCGTGAGAGACTGGATGTGACTAACACCGTGAGAGACTGGATGTGACTAACACCAGGAGAGACTGGATGTGACTAACACCAGGAGAGACTGGATGTGACTAACACCAGGAGAGACTGGATGTGACTAACACCGTGAGACTGGATGTGACTAACACCAGGAGAGACTGGATGTGACTAACACCGTGAGACTGGATGTGACTAACACCAGGAGAGACTGGATGTGACTAACACCAGGAGAGACTGGATGTGACTAACACCAGGAGAGACTGGATGTGACTAACACCAGGAGAGACTGGATGTGACTAACACCGTGAGACTGGATGTGACTAACACCAGGAGAGACTGGATGTGACTAACACCGTGAGACTGGATGTGACTAACACCAGGAGAGACTGGATGTGACTAACACCAGGAGAGACTGGATGTGACTAACACCAGGAGAGACTGGATGTGACTAACACCAGGAGAGACTGGATGTGACTAACACCGTGAGAGTGGATGTGACTAACACCGTGAGAGACTGGGTGTGACTAACAACGTGAGACTGGATGTGACTAACAACGTGAGACNGTGTATAAGAGACAGGGAGCAGGTAACCAAACTCACCTGGGTCTCATATTCTAACACAGTGACACTTATCATGTTTCTACACACCGAAAATACAGGTTTAATAAGTAACTCTGTAACCAACTCTTTAAACAAGAGAGACTGGATGTGACTAACACCAGGAGAGACTGGATGTGACTAACACCGTGAGACTGGATGTGACTAACACCAGGAGAGACTGGATGTGACTAACACCAGGAGAGACTGGATGTGACTAACACCAGGAGAGACTGGATGTGACTAACACCAGGAGAGACTGGATGTGACTAACACCATGAGAGACTGGATGTGACTAACACCGTGAGACTGGATGTGACTAACACCAGGAGAGACTGGATGTGACTAACACCGTGAGACTGGATGTGACTAACACCAGGAGAGACTGGATGTGACTAACACCGTGAGACTCGATGTGACTAACACCAGGAGAGACTGGATGTGACTCACGCCAAGAGACTGGATGTGACTAACACCGTGAGAGACTGGATGTGACTAACACCAGGAGAGACTGGATGTGACTAACACCATGAGAGACTGGATGTGACTAACACCGTGAGAGACTGGATGTGACTAACAACGTGAGACTGGATGTGACTAACAACGTGAGACTGGATGTGACTAACACCGTGAGACTGGATGTGACTAACACCGTGAGACTGGATGTGACTAACACCGTGAGAGACTGGATGTGACTAACACCGTGAGAGACTGGATGTGACTAACACCGAGAGACTGGATGTGACTAACACCAGGAGAGACTGGATGTGACTAACACCAGGAGAGACTGGATGTGACTAACACCAGGAGAGACTGGATGTGACTAACACCAGGAGAGACTGGATGTGACTAACACCGTGAGAGACTGGATGTGACTAACACCATGAGAGACTGGATGTGACTAACACCGTGAGACTGGATGTGACTAACACCAGGAGAGACTGGATGTGACTAACACCGTGAGACTGGATGTGACTAACACCAGGAGAGACTGGATGTGACTAACACCGTGAGACTGGATGTGACTAACACCAGGAGAGACTGGATGTGACTAACACCAGGAGAGACTGGATGTGACTAACACCAGGAGAGACTGGATGTGACTAACACCAGGAGAGACTGGATGTGACTAACACCGTGAGAGACTGGATGTGACTAACACCGTGAGACTGGATGTGACTAACACCAGGAGAGACTGGATGTGACTAACACCGTGAGACTGGATGTGACTAACACCAGGAGAGACTGGATGTGACTAACACCCGGAGAGACTGGATGTGACTAACACCAGGAGAGACTGGGTGTGACTAACACCAGGAGAGACTGGATGTGACTAACACCGTGAGACTGGATGTGACTAACACCGTGAGACTGGATGTGACTAACACCAGGAGAGACTGGATGTGACTAACACCGTGAGAGACTGGATGTGACTAACACCATGAGAGACTGGATGTGACTAACAACGTGAGAGTGGATGTGACTAACACAAGGAGAGACTGGATGTGACTAACAGCGGGAGAGACTGGATGTGACTAACACCAGGAGAGACTGGATGTGACTAACACCAGGAGAGACTGGATGTGACTAACACCAGGAGAGACTGGATGTGACTAACACCATGAGAGACTGGATGTGACTAACAACGTGAGACTGGATGTGACTAACACCAGGAGAGACTGGATGTGACTAACACCGTGAGACTGGATGTGACTAACACCCGGAGAGACTGGATGTGACTAACACCGGGAGAGACTGGATGTGACTAACACCGTGAGAGACTGGATGTGACTAACACCAGGAGAGACTGGATGTGACTAACACCGTGAGACTGGATGTGACTAACACCAGGAGAGACTGGATGTGACTAACACCAGGAGAGACTGGATGTGACTAACACCGGGAGAGACTGGATGTGACTAACACCGTGAGAGACTGGGTGTGACTAACACCGTGAGACTGGATGTGACTAACACCGTGAGACTGGATGTGACTAACACCAGGAGAGACTGGATGTGACTAACACCGTGAGAGACTGGATGTGACTAACACCAGGAGAGACTGGATGTGACTAACACCAGGAGAGACTGGATGTGACTAACACCAGGAGAGACTGGATGTGACTAACACCAGGAGAGACTGGATGTGACTAACACCGTGAGACTGGATGTGACTAACACCGTGAGACTGGATGTGACTAACACCGTGAGACTGGATGTGACTAACACCGTGAGACTGGATGTGACTAACACCGGAGAGACTGGATGTGACTAACACCAGGAGAGACTGGATGTGACTAACACCGTGAGAGACTGGATGTGACTAACACCGTGAGAGACTGGATGTGACTAACACCGTGAGACTGGATGTGACTAACACCGTGAGACTGGATGTGACTAACAACGTGAGACTGGATGTGACTAACACCGTGAGACTGGATGTGTCTAACACCGTGAGAGACTGGATGTGACTAACACCACGAGAGACTGGATGTGACTAACACCAGGAGAGACTGGATGTGACTAACACCATGAGAGACTGGATGTGACTAACCACGTGAGACTGGATGTGACTAACACCAGGAGAGACTGGATGTGACTAACACCGTGAGACTGGATGTGACTAACACCGGGAGAGACTGGATGTGACTAACACCGTGAGAGACTGGATGTGACTAACACCGTGAGAGACTGGATGTGACTAACACCAGGAGAGACTGGATGTGACTAACACCAGGAGAGACTGGATGTGACTAACACCAGGAGAGACTGGATGTGACTAACACCAGGAGAGACTGGATGTGACTAACAACGTGAGACTGGATGTGACTAACACCGTGAGACTGGATGTGACTAACACCGTGAGAGACTGGATGTGACTAACACCGTGAGAGACTGGATGTGACTAACACCGTGAGACTGGATGTGACTAACAACGTGAGACTGGATGTGACTAACAACGTGAGACTGGATGTGACTAACAACGTGAGACTGGATGTGACTAACAACGTGAGACTGGATGTGACTAACACCGTGAGACTGGATGTGACTAACACCGTGAGACTGGATGTGACTAACACCAGGAGAGACTGGATGTGACTAACACCGTGAGACTGGATGTGACTAACACCAGGAGAGACTGGATGTGACTAACACCATGAGACTGGATGTGACTAACACCAGGAGAGACTGGATGTGACTAACACCGTGAGAGACTGGATGTGACTAACACCGTGAGAGACTGGATGTGACTAACACCGTGAGAGACTGGATGTGACTAACACCAGGAGAGACTGGATGTGACTAACACCAGGAGAGACTGGATGTGACTAACAACGTGAGACTGGATGTGACTAACACCAGGAGAGACTGGATGTGACTAACACCAGGAGAGACTGGATGTGACTAACACCAGGAGAGACTGGATGTGACTAACACCAGGAGAGAATGTATGTGACTAACCCCAGGAGAAACTGGATGTGACTAACACCAGGAGAGACTGGATGTGACTAACACCGTGAGACTGGATGTGACTAACACCAGGAGAGACTGGATGTGACTAACACCGTGAGACTGGATGTGACTAACACCAGGAGAGACTGGATGTGACTAACACCAGGAGAGACTGGATGTGACTAACACCAGGAGAGACTGGATGTGACTAACACCAGGAGAGACTGGATGTGACTAACCGTGTTGTGTTTGTTCAGATCCGGAAGCAACAAAAGGACCACACTGAGCTGATTGATGACTACAGGAACAAACAGCAGCAGAGGCTCGTGCAGAACCCTCTGATCCAGCCCATGGTGTCCCCGCATCCTCAACCAGACGGCCCCACATCAGCCTGCAATCCAAACATCCCGGCCAGCTGGACCCCGGGACCTGGCACTCCAGGAGCTCTGATACAGAGAATGCCACCACATATGCCTCCTCAGATGCCCCCAGCCCTGCCTAAAAACCCTCAGGGAGCCCAGCACACCCAGACCCCTCCATCATTGGCTCCTCCCCTCACAGCTCCCAAAGGAGGCTTCCCTCCAGGTCCACGAGGCCCTTCGGGGGTCCCTGGTGGAGCCACAGGAGACAGAGCCACATTAACACCTCAGGTAATGGTCAGACTGAAGGGGTTCAGTGTCAATGCAGCTAATAAACTGTTCATTCATCCAAATAATCTGCAGTAAAACTGAACCCCAGTAATGATGGAGCAGCTTTTCAAACCGCATCAGTTCATCAGATCTTACCTGCTTTTTGTTTCTATTATTACATACTTTTCTAAAATAAGTGAAAGCTTTAAGTTAGTGAAGGTTTGGAGCTCTGGATCCTCATGCTGCTGTCTCCACCTCTTCGCCAGGTGAAATTTGATGACAATAACCCGTTCAGTGAGGGTTTCCAGGAGCGTGAGAGAAGGGAGCGTTTGAGAGAGCAGCAGGAGCGTCAGAGAGTTCAGCTCATGCAGGAGGTAACGCCTTACAGTGTCTGCATGGTCCTAACACAGAGAAGCTCCTGTTCCTTTAAAGCTCAACAGAACCCAGGTTCATTTCTAAACTAGTTCAGATCCACAACAGTTAGTGTCCAGACGTTGTGCTTGACCTGTTCCTGGCCTTCTTTTATTAATCAATAGATGTTTCAGACCCAAGAGTTTGGCTTCAGATGGCTCAGCTCTGACAGTTCCTCCTTTAAAATCATGCATGCATCTCTCTGAAGGTTCAGTTTCAGCTGGGCGTTTCCTCTCATAGTTAAAAACAACCATGTTGTTCCTCGTGATGCTTCTTCACAAGCAAGTTGTGATAGTCGTCTTCTTCTCAAGCTTCATTCACTTCCTGTTTTGGTGTTTATCCTTGTTTATTTTAAAGCATCTTGAGTTGTGTTTTCAGGTGGAGCGTCATCGTGCCTTGCAGCAGAGGTTAGAACTGGAGCAACAGGACCTCATGGGGGTCTCCATTGGCCCTGGATCTGGAGCAGCAGGTTTGCCTGCAGCTGGTGTTATTTGTGGGACTCGAGCCACACAAACACCAGGTCCTGGAGGACCAGTCAGAGGAGCTCCACTTCACAGAGGGAACAGTCTGTCTCAGATGCCCTTCTTCAGTTCTGAGCCTGTGATGGATGTTCTGCAGTCCTCCTCAGCTTCTAGACCTCCACCTCAGGTCCAGGCCCCATCAGGTGCACAGTTTCCCTCCCAGACAGGTCTCCACCAGGACTTTACAGGAACACCCCTACACCCACCTTCAGAGCTGCTTCCTGGGGCTGCTGTGGACCGGGGCTCAGGTTTGGCTGCTTCTGCTCTCCAAAGCAGACTGAGGCTTCCAGGACAGGTGCATCCAGCTGGGATAAGAGCAGCGGGGACCCCTTTCCTTCCTGGAGGTCAGGGTCATCCATTTGGACATGACTCTAACTCGGTCTCATCTTCAGCTCCCCTTCCCCACTCTGCCTCCCGTATACCCCTCTATTCAGACATCATTAATGATGACAAACCAAAGAAGAAGACCAGAAGAGGGGATGGAGATGATGCAGTAGGAGGAGCCCGAACTCCGCTGTCACCCCACTGTGATGACATCACAGCTCCACCCACTCCAGCTGTCTCTGACACTTCTTGCTCCACACCCACCTACCAATCAGACGTGTCCTTCTCTGGTCTGACTCCGTTGTCTGAGCTGGAGAAGCAGCTGTCAGTAAGCTCTGCAGCACAGCAGAGAGGCTCCATCCAGGTTACAGAAAGCCAGAGGGGCCCCTTGTCTGCAGCTCGGCTGGAGGTCAAGGTTTGTAACAGTCGTGTTGTCAGTCTGCTGTATCTCTGTGTAGGACCAGTGATACCTTAGTGTTTACTCTGTTCCTTCCTGCAGGTGGAGCATGTGGAGGCAGGATCCTGTGGTGGAGGTGTGGTAAAGATGGAGGAGGGTGGGGGAGACAGGTTCTCTTCCTCTCCCCTTCAGGGAGGAGATGGAAGTAAAGAGCTGCTCAAACACCTGTTGAAGGACAAGACTTCACCTGCAACCACACCATCACCTACAAGACTAGCCCCACCCATTGCTCACCGTCAGCTTTCTACTGACAGCCTGCGGTCTGAGGAGGAAGATGGACCTGGTTCCCATGGCAACATGGTGAGTAGGTAGTGGAGTTGTGTAGGTTACAGTGATTGCTAGAGCAATGTGGGAGCTGTTATGGACATGTTCTGTGTCCTTCAGGTGATGATGATGATGGACAATCCTGGTCCAGACAAAAAGAAGACTCAGCGCTGCAAGAGATCGACTCGGCCTGACAGAGACAGGGCTCCGCCCAAATACAAGAGAAGGAAGAGGGATGATGAGGAGGAAGAGGAAAAGCATGTCCACTCCTCTGATCCACTGATAACTCACCTGAGACAGGTAGAGCCAGTCTCGTTCATACGGGAGCGACACCAGCTGCTCTCATCTCGTGTGAAAATCATGGTTTTCTGCCTGATGGGTTTCTTTCTGGTGGCGAGTCAGAAACCTGCTGCTTCTTCCTTTCAGGTTTTGTTTTGACTGTGTGCTGATAATCTGTGTTTCCAGCTGTCGGTGCTGCCCCTCATGGAGCCAGTGTTGGGGGTGGATCTGAGTCTGTTCCCCCCGTACGGGAGCTCCTCTCTGGACAGAGACTCCAGACTGAGCGGCTCTTTCGGTAACGCCTCCCTGGACGGAGTCTCTGATTACTACTCCCAGCTTATATACAAGGTACTGCTGCAGCACAGTAACACTATAACACCCTCAACTCATCACCTGAGCCTTTACCTCCTGTGTCTCCTCCCTCCAGCAGAATAATCTCAGTAACCCCCCCACGCCGCCGGCCTCTCTGCCCCCCACGCCGCCACCTGTTGCCAAGCAGAAACTACTGAACGGCTTTGCCACTGCAGATGAGTTGACCAGGAAGGACATCAGTGAACAAGAAAGTGAGGGTCCCAAACTTTCTGCTATTTCAGAAAGGCTTATAGAGAGAGCACAGCATTTACCTGTTCAGGTAACACCTGTGTTTTTATCGTCAATGAAAGGTATGTCAGTTCTGAAACATAAGGAGGAGGAGCTTCAACATCCAAACCACGCCTTCAGGACAGTAGATGTCCCCGCCTCCCTGCCAACTCCTCCCCACAACAACCAGGAGGACCTAAGGTAAGCCCCACCCACACAGCAGCAGTTCCACCTGTTGAGGAGTACACCTGACTGTGTTGCGTTTTTGTTGTTGGTTTTCTCAGAGTCCAGAACTCATCAGAGCGTGACAGCCCAGACGGCTTTGTGCCATCTTCATCTCCAGAGAGCGTGGCAGAGATGGAGGTCAGCAGGTACCCTGACCTGTCTTTCATCAAGCTGGAGCCACCTTCACCTTGTCCTTCACCTACATTACCCATGATGCCCTGTCCTCGGGGAAAAGGTCGGTCCACTGCCTCACACAGACCTCTTCTTCCTGTTTCTCACCTGTAGAGCAGCTGTTTACTTTGTTTGTGTGCATGTGTGTTCAGGGTCTGCTGTGAAGCAGCAAGTGAAGATAGAGCCACAACTTGCAGGTCATCCATCCTGCTCTAACAAAGACACGGTTACCATAGCGATAACTCTGAACCCGGCCGCAGCTCAGGTAAACATTTCTCTCCGTCTGTCTGTAAAGTCCCCAGCAGCTCCTTCTCCCTGATGGCATCACACTGTGTTTGCAGAATGTTCCAGGTGTGATGGCAGCGGTGGCGGCACTGCTGCGGGTCCCTGGGCCCTTCAACTACCAGCTGAGCCTTGCGACAGGCCCAGAACCAAACGCTCTGGCCCTGCTGGCCGGAGTCCGTGTTCCACTGATGCAGGTGTGATTGTTATTCATTTATTGTTCTTATTGTTTTTCGTTAAAGAACATAAAATTCACCAATAAATATAAAGTTGTGTTTGAGAGTGTGAATCAGATCATCTAAAAGATTAGAGTTTCTGATTGTAACCGTCCCTCATGAGCCAGAACCACATCTTCATGATGGACGGGATCTAGGAGAACTTCTGAGCCTGTTCTGGTCCCAAGAAAGAAGATATTTAATGAATGTTTTTGTTTGACTGAATAACGTGTATGAACTAACAGTAACAAGTCCTGATTCCTCTGAACATGAAACTTGTTATATAGCAGAAATAATAAACTCGTTATCCACCGTGTGTGTCGTGTTTGCAGGGTTCAGCAGCCAGCAAGCTGCAGAGAGCGCCCCCTACTGCAGGAAGTCAGCCACAGCGCTGCAGCCACTGCAAGGGGCTGCTGCGAAACGGACTCCACTTCAAACAGGTGAGGCAAGGTGGGGCGGGGGGGGGCTTACTGGAGCGACAGGGTTGGACAGGAAGTGACTGTGTTTGTGTTTTATAGGAAGGGGAGTCCAGAACTGGATCCAGCCTGGTTTTCTGTAGTCCCAGCTGTTCTTCTCTGTACAGGTCCGAACATCAGAGCTCCTCTTCAGGAAACAAGGTGCTTCTTCACAACTATCAACTTTCTGATTATCTGCCACACACTGAATATTTCCCATAATGCATCTGTTTGTGTGTGTACTTAGCCTGCAGTCCCGGTTCTGCAACACACATCTGAGCCTGAGCCTTCCAGCAGGATCCAGCACCAGTACACCAAAAACATGTCCGCCATCGCCGTCCACTCCCTCCCTCACACCCCCCCCTCTTCCTTGTTCTCCTCTTCCTCCCCACCACTCACCTTCCCTCCTGCCTCCGCCATCACCATGGAAGCCAGGCCGCGCATGGACAGTCTCAAGGTGGGAGGGGCCACTGATTAAACACGTCGCGGTGATCTTTGATCATCTGACTCATTGTTCAAATTCACTGTTGTTGGTTCACAGGTAAAAGTGAAGTTAAAGCCCCGCCCCCGGGCTGTGCCAGGAGGAGACGATTCACCATCGTGTCGTCATGGGAAGAGGATGAAGAGTTGTCGCTGGGGACGCTGGAGCATCAGCATCACGCTGACCAGGTGGGGGGGGGGTCTGGAGAACTCTAATTAAACCAGATTTATACTTCATCCTGGTTGGGAGAAGAAAATGAGTTGCGCGCAGGTGGAGAGTTAACTTAGGAAACTATATTCATCTCTGTGGGCAGGGTTTTTAAAACTAGTCCTGTCTGGAGGGACAAAGACGGCAGCTCAGACTGTCCCAGTCCTTTCTGGACATGTTAGATGCTGAACACGGGGACTTCCTCCTGAAACTGGACTGAAGAGCGACTCAAACACAGTCAGCCTAACTTTTGACAGATTTAACTGATCCTACATCTGGTGACAGATTGTTTACATCAGAGGATGTGAAGTCTTTTACCTGGTTAGTGACTTACCTGATCAACCAGGTCCTCACGTCTTTGACAGACTACTTTACAAAGACGTGAGGGCCTGGAGCTGAATCGCTGTCTCTCAATTTCAAAGGCGGGCTTAGCCAGTTGAGAGAGAACCAATCACAGAAACCCAGAAGTGACGCAACATATGTGACGCTAAAGCGGATACACACGAGGCGGAACAAAAACAAAAGGTTTAGTGAGCGGAGCCGTGATGGTAGCTACAGAGCCGTGATGGTAGCTACAGAGCCGTAACGGTAGCCACAGAGCCGTAACGGTAGCCACAGAGCCGTAACGGTAGCCACAGAGCCGTGATGGTAGCCACAGAGCCGTGATGGTAGCCACAGAGCCGTGATGGTAGCCACAGAGCCGTAATGGCAGCCACAGAGCCGTAACGGTAGCCACAGAGCCGTGATGGTAGCTACAGAGCCGTGATGGTAGCCACAGAGCCGTGATGGTAGCCACAGAGCCGTGATGGTAGCCACAGAGCCTTGATGGTAGCCACAGAGCCTTGATGGTAGCCACAGAGCCGTAATGGTAGCCACAGAGCCGTGATGGGAGCCACAGAGCCGTGATGGTAGCGACAGAGCCGTAATGGTAGCCACACAGCCGTGATGGTAGCCACAGAGCCGTGATGGCAGCCACAGAGCCGTAATGGCAGCCACAGAGCCGTAATGGTAGCCACAGAGCCGTAATGGGAGCCACAGAGCCGTAACGGTAGCCACAGAGCCGTAACGGTAGCTACAGAGCCGTAACGTTAGCCACAGAGCCGTAATGGTAGCCACAGAGCCGTGATGGTAGCTACAGAGCCGTGATGGTAGCCACAGAGCCGTGATGGTAGCCACAGAGCCGTAATGGTAGCTACAGAGCCGTGATGGTAGCCACAGAGGCGTAATGGCAGCCACAGAGCCGTAACGGTAGCCACAGAGCCGTGACGGTAGCTACAGAGCCGTAACGGTAGCCACAGAGCCGTAACGGTAGCCACAGAGCCGTAATGGTAGCCACAGAGCCGTGATGGTAGCTACAGAGCCGTAATGGTAGCCACAGAGCCGTGATGGTAGCTACAGAGCCGTGATGGTAGCCACAGAGCCGTAATGGTAGCCACAGAGCCGTAATGGCAGCCACAGAGCCGTAACGGTAGCCACAGAGCCGTAATGGTAGCTACAGAGCCGTGATGGTAGGCACAGAGCCGTGATGGTAGCCACAGAGTCGTGATGGTAGCCACAGAGCCGTAATGGTAGCTACAGAGCCGTAACGGTAGCCACAGAGCCGTAACGGTAGCCACAGAGCCGTAATGGTAGCCACAGAGCCGTGATGGTAGCCACAGAGCCGTGATGGTAGCTACAGAGCCGTGATGGTAGCCACAGAGCCTTGATGGTAGCCACAGAGCCTTGATGGTAGCCACAGAGCCGTAATGGTAGCCACAGAGCCGTAATGGCAGCCACAGAGCCGTAACGGTAGCCACAGAGCCGTGATGGTAGCTACAGAGCCGTGATGGTAGCCACAGAGCCGTGATGGTAGCCACAGAGCCGTGATGGTAGCCACAGAGCCGTAATGGTAGCCACAGAGCCGTAATGGTAGCCACAGAGCCGTAATGGTAGCCACAGAGCCGTGATGGTAGCCACAGAGCCGTGATGGTAGCCACAGAGCCGTGATGGTAGCCACAGAGCCGTGATGGTAGCCACAGAGCCGTGATGGTAGCCACAGAGCCTTGATGGTAGCCACAGAGCCTTGATGGTAGCCACAGAGCCGTAATGGTAGCCACAGAGCCGTAACGGTAGCCACAGAGCCGTAACGGTAGCCACAGAGCGTGTCAGACCCTTCTGCATTTGAACATAATGCAGGAGGATCTGATTGGTCAGGCTAGTTAGTTACCTGCTCTTCAAACAGTCCATATTTTGGAATTTCTGACTGATTTGAAGAGGATGTTACTGGAATTGAGTCCAGGTTCTGGTGAGAGTTAACATTCATCGAGTCGGTGTTAAAATCATTAAATAAACTGAAGCAGGTTAAAAATTACCTTCTTGTTATTTCAGAATATTTTAGAGATGCTTTCACACTGACAGTTTAATCTCCTAATCATAAATGTTCCTGGACTGAGTTCCAGATAGTGGATCTGCCTGTTGGGGGAAAGTTCTGATGTTTAACAACACAAAGTCTCAATGGGTCAAAGAAACCGGATGTTTACGTTCCACATGTCTGAGTAGTTTGAGTTCTGCTGGAAGGTTTTTATGTTCTGCATCTCATCCTCTCTATTCAGAGCTCCATCTGTTCCTAATGAGGCTGTTGCCGTGCCTACGGAGGAGGAAGTGGACGAGTTGTTAAAGAATCTGGGGGCGTGTCTTCGTCCTGACCCGTTACCTAAAGACCAGCGGAGGTGCTGCTTCTGTCACCAGCAGGGAGATGGACAGACAGATGGACCTGCCCGACTTCTCAACCTGGACCTGGACCTGTGGGTGAGTGTGCGGTTGTTCTGGCCTCTGGTTCTGGTCTTGGACCTACAGATTGACCGGTGTTGTGTCTGTGTGTGTCAGGTGCACCTAAACTGTGCCCTGTGGTCCAGTGAGGTGTACGAGACTCAGGCAGGCGCCCTGATCAATGTGGAGCTGGCTCTGAGACGGGGTCTGACGCTGCGCTGCGCTCACTGCCAGCAGACCGGCGCCACCACCGGCTGCAACCGGCTTCGCTGTACCAACACCTACCACTTCACCTGCGCCCTGCAGGCCCACTGCACCTTCTTCAAGGTGACACACACACATTTACACATGTTTACACATTCTTTGGTGTGTGGGAATCCTCTGTTAGCATGTTCCTCTTCCTCCTGCAGGATAAGACGATGCTCTGTCACCTCCACAAGCCCAGGTCACTTCCTCTCAGTGGGGACAGGTCATCCAGCTGCTCCCCCTCCTCCACACCTGGTCTGATCCCTGACCCAGTAGCGGTGCCGTCGTCTGACCCGTATGACTCAGAGCTGCACTGTTTCGCTGTGTTCCGGCGGGTATTTGTACAGCGGGACGAGGCACGGCAGATTGCTGCGGTAGTTCAGCGTGGCGAGCGGCAGCACACATTCCGGGTCGGTAGCTTGCTGTTCCGTGCCATCGGCAGGCTCCTCCCACAGCAGATAAGCACCTTCCACAACCAGTCTGCCATCTTCCCTGTTGGTTACCATGCCAACCGCTTCTACTGGAGCATGCGCCACAGCAACAGGTGATCGTCACCGTTTTCATCTCTGAGGTTATAACTGAAGCTAGAAACAAACATTGAGCTGAGAACAGTTCTACAGGGTTCTGCTGGACGAGCTGCATAACATGCAGAATGTCTTTAATCTGATCACTGTTCAGATTAGAATTTGAACATGTATAAGGGTTCACATGTGCCACACGTTTGGTCCGACTAGCTCATCTTGACATGAGCAGAACGATCCAGAACACCAGAAACTTTTGTATAAGAAGAAGCAGCAAACATCCGTTTTAAACAAACATGGCTGCGTTAGTTTAAAATATAGCGGTGAGTGTGTTTTTATTTTTACATCTAAACCTCCAGCAATACATTTATGTCTGAAACTGACTAGTTTTGTTTCACGTCCGCCATGTTTTCATCCAGCGTCTGTAAATGCTAAAGTAAGATACGTCAACACAGATCGTAACAGACATGACCCACATTCAGAATAACCGTTTACATGTGCAGCGATTGGATTAACTATCAGGATAATTCACCTGTCACAATCAGAATGATATTTTGATCTGAATGAGTGTAAATAATCTGAATGTTTACATGATTTTAATCTGATTACTTGTGTCCATGTAAACACAGCTAGTGATTTATTAAACAAGAAACTAGGGCCCGACCGATATGGATCTTTTTATACCGATATAAAGACTTTAGAGCAGCCGATAGCCGATATCATGGCCGATAAATCCATCCACCAGAAAAAATTTCAAAATAAAATAAAACACTGCATTCTAATCTCATTCTAATCTCATGTCTACCTGTTAGACACCATGAACTATCTGAATTATTCACTGATTCCAAAAAATGTAAATAATAGATCTAGTTTATGAACATTTATTTACATTTTGAACTGGACGTTCTCATTAATGGAGATGCAGAAACACATGACAAAAATAAAACAATTAAAAATATTGGCAATTTTTTACCAATAGCTGATATCACCCTGGACCCCCGTATCGGCCGATAATATCGGTCGGACCCACCAAGAAACATCAGCATCTATTGATCAGAGTGCTGATCAAAAACTAAACTGACTTTCCTGACTGGGTGTGAGTTATTTTTCTAAAGATTCACATCAGGTGTTATTGATAATTTATCATTGATTATTGGTTAGTTTCAAACCCCAAAGTTCTGGATTGATCCTCCTGCAAGTGTTGATCATGACATGATTTATCAA
>SSNP01000039.1:3850255-3866987 GCA_006937955.1 Pachypanchax playfairii | reverse complement strand
ATACGTGACTAAGACTCACCTGAAACATGACTAATACGTGACTAAGACTCACCTGAAACATGACTGATACGTGACTAAGACTCACCTGAAACATGACTGATACGTGACTAAGACTCACCTGAAACATGACTGATACGTGACTAAGACCCACCTGAAACATGACTGATACGTGACTAAGACTCACCTGAAACATGACTGATACGTGACCGAGACTCACCTGAAACATGACTGATACGTGACTGAGACTCACCTGAAACATGACTGATACGTGACCGAGACTCACCTGAAACATGACTGATACGTGACTAAGACTCACCTGAAACATGACTGATACGTGACTAAGACTCACCTGAAACATGACTACGTGACTAAGACCCACCTGAAACATGACTGATACGTGACTAAGACTCACCTGAAACATGACTGATACGTGACTAAGACTCACCTGAAACATGACTGATACGTGACTAAGACTCACCTGAAACATGACTGATACGTGACTAAGACCCACCTGAAACATGACTGATACGTGACCGAGACTCACCTGAAACATGACTGATACGTGACTAAGACCCACCTGAAACATGACTGATACGTGACCGAGACCCACCTGAAACATGACTGATACGTGACTAAGACTCACCTGAAACATGACTGATACGTGACCGAGACTCACCTGAAACATGACTGATACGTGACTAAGACCCACCTGAAACATGACTGATACGTGACTAAGACCCACCTGAAACATGACTACGTGACCGAGACTCACCTGAAACATGACTGATACGTGACTAAGACTCACCTGAAACATGACTGATACGTGACTAAGACTCACCTGAAACATGACTGATACGTGACTAAGACTCACCTGAAACATGACTGATACGTGACTGAGACCCACCTGAAACATGACTGATACGTGACTGAGACTCACCTGAAACATGACTGATACGTGACTAAGACTCACCTGAAACATGACTGATACGTGACTAAGACTCACCTGAAACATGACTGATACGTGACTAAGACTCACCTGAAACATGACTGATATTGTGTAACTGTGTTTCATGAGGTTTAATCCATCAGCTAACCTTCTAATTAATCTAGTCATCTTTAAGGATTGTGAGTCAGTGTGAGCCAGATCCACATCAGTACAGTCCAGATCCACATCAATACAGTCCAGATCCACATCAGTACAGTCCAGATCCACATCAGTACAGTCCAGATCCACATCAGTACAGTCCAGATCCACATCAGTACCGTCCAGATCCACATCAGTACAGTCCAGATCCACATCAATACAGTCCAGATCCACATCAATACAGTCCAGATCCACATCAGTACAGTCCAGATCCACATCAGTACCGTCCAGATCCACATCAGTACAGTCCAGATCCACATCAGTACAGTCCAGATCCACATCAGTACAGTCCAGATCCACATCAGTACAGTCCAGATCCACATCTATACCGTTGAGTGGTTAATAGCTGCAGGTGTTTGTTTCAACATCTGGATTCTAGAGGATCCTTTCAGATGAACCCAGATTATATCAGAACCCGTCATGATTCTGATTTCTGAACAACTCAGATGTTCTGTGTTCTTTGTACGTAGAACCGAGGCGTGTACATGTTCCGGATTGATAATGACTACGTGATTGATGCCACCATCACCGGAGGACCTGCCAGGTGAGAGCAGCTGTGATGATACCTGTCCTACCAGGACCCTGGTCCTGTCCCTGTCAGACATGGACCCTGGTCCTGTCTCTGTCAGTCATGGACGCTGGTCCTGTCCCTGTCAGTCATGGACAGGACCCTGGTCCTGTTCCTGTCAGTCATGGACCCCGGTCCTGTCTCTGTCAGTCATGGACGCTGGTCCTGTCCCTGTCAGTCATGGACAGGACCCTGGTCCTGTTCCTGTCAGTCATGGACCCCGGTCCTGTCTCTGTCAGTCATGGACGCTGGTCCTGTCCCTGTCAGTCATGGACAGGACCCTGGTCCTGTTCCTGTCAGTCATGGACCCCGGTCCTGTCTCTGTCAGTCATGGACGCTGGTCCTGTCCCTGTCAGTCATGGACAGGACCCTGGTCCTGTTCCTGTCAGTCATGGACCCCGGTCCTGTCTCTGTCAGTCATGGACGCTGGTCCTGTCCCTGTCAGTCATGGACAGGACCCTGGTCCTGTTCCTGTCAGTCATGGACCCCGGTCCTGTCTCTGTCAGTCATGGACGCTGGTCCTGTCCCTGTCAGTCATGGACAGGACCCTGGTCCTGTTCCTGTCAGTCATGGACCCCGGTCCTGTCTCTGTCAGTCATGGACGCTGGTCCTGTCCCTGTCAGTCATGGACAGGACCCTGGTCCTGTTCCTGTCAGTCATGGACCATGGACCCTGGTCCTGTTCCTGTCAGACATGGACCCTGGTCCTGTCCCTGTCAGTCATGGACAGGACCCTGGTCCTGTTCCTTTCAGTCATGGACCCTGGTCCTGTCCCTGTCAGACATGGACCCTGGTCCTGTCCCTGTCAGTCATGGACAGGACCCTGGTCCTGTTCCTGTCAGTCATCTGGTCCTGTTCCTGTCAGTCATGGACCCTGGTCCTGTTCCTGTCAGACATGGACAGGACCCTGGTCCTGTTCCTGTCAGTCATCTGGTCCTGTTCCTGTCAGACATGGACAGGACCCTGGTCCTGTTCCTGTCAGTCATCTGGTCCTGTTCCTGTCAGTCATGGACCCTGGTTACTTTTTGGGTCAGTGTGATTAACATCTGGTTCTGATTGAGGCGGGTCTACGTGTGATTGACAGGTACATTAACCACTCATGTGCTCCAAACTGCATCACCGAGGTGGTGACTGTGGAGAAGGAGAACAAGATCATCATCAGCTCCTGCAGACGCATCCAGAGAGGAGAAGAGGTAATATCAATTAATCAATCAATTAATCAATCAATCAGTCAGGGAATCGATCAGTATGTGATGGCGCTCGTCCTTCTGGCTTTGCCCCACAGCTGAGCTACGACTACAAGTTTGACCTGGAGGACGACCAGCATAAGATCCCATGTCACTGTGGAGCTGTGAACTGTCGCAAATGGATGAACTGATCACACGTGCACACACACGTGCACAACTGTTTGCTGAAGGCCGATCATCCTCTTTTGTGGGCGGAGCTAATATGACAACATTAAGATAATAATAATTACACTGATCGATTTGATCAGATTGATACTTAATAATAATGAGGGATTGATTGACAGATGAGGGGTTGTATATGGGGCGGGGACTCACAGGCAGCAGTGCTGAGNAGACTCACCTGAAACATGACTGATACGTGACTGAGACTCACCTGAAACATGACTGATACGTGACTGAGACTCACCTGAAACATGACTGATACGTGACTAAGACTCACCTGAAACATGACTGATACGTGACTAAGACTCACCTGAAACATGACTGATACGTGACTAAGACTCACCTGAAACATGACTGATACGTGACCGAGACTCACCTGAAACATGACTGATACGTGACCGAGACTCACCTGAAACATGACTGATACGTGACCAAGACTCACCTGAAACATGACTGATACGTGACTAAGACTCACCTGAAACATGACTGATACGTGACTAAGACTCACCTGAAACATGACTGATACGTGACTAAGACTCACCTGAAACATGACTGATACGTGACTAAGACTCACCTGAAACATGACTGATATTGTGTAACTGTGTTTCATGAGGTTTAATCCATCAGCTAACCTTCTAATTAATCTAGTCGTCTTTAAGGATTGTGAGTCAGTGTGAGCCAGATCCACATCAGTACAGTCCAGATCCACATCAATACAGTCCAGATCCACATCAGTACAGTCCAGATCCACATCAATACAGTCCAGATCCACATCAGTACCGTCCAGATCCACATCAGTACAGTCCAGATCCACATCAATACAGTCCAGATCCACATCAGTACAGTCCAGATCCACATCAGTACAGTCCAGATCCACATCAATACAGTCCAGATCCACATCAGTACCGTCCAGATCCACATCAGTACAGTCCAGATCCACATCAGTACAGTCCAGATCCACATCAGTACAGTCCAGATCCACATCAGTACAGTCCAGATCCACATCTATACCGTTGAGTGGTTAATAGCTGCAGGTGTTTGTTTCAACATCTGGATTCTAGAGGATCCTTTCAGATGAACCCAGATTATATCAGAACCCGTCATGATTCTGATTTCTGAACAACTCAGATGTTCTGTGTTCTTTGTACGTAGAACCGAGGCGTGTACATGTTCCGGATTGATAATGACTACGTGATTGATGCCACCATCACCGGAGGACCTGCCAGGTGAGAGCAGCTGTGATGATACCTGTCCTACCAGGACCCTGGTCCTGTCCCTGTCAGTCATGGACCATGGACCCTGGTCCTGTTCCTGTCAGACATGGACCCTGGTCCTGTCCCTGTCAGTCATGGACAGGACCCTGGTCCTGTTCCTTTCAGTCATGGACCCTGGTCCTGTCCCTGTCAGACATGGACCCTGGTCCTGTCCCTGTCAGTCATGGACAGGACCCTGGTCCTGTTCCTGTCAGTCATCTGGTCCTGTTCCTGTCAGTCATGGACCCTGGTCCTGTTCCTGTCAGACATGGACAGGACCCTGGTCCTGTTCCTGTCAGTCATGGACCCTGGTCCTGTTCCTGTCAGACATGGACAGGACCCTGGTCCTGTTCCTGTCAGTCATGGACCCTGGTCCTGTTCCTGTCAGACATGGACAGGACCCTGGTCCTGTTCCTGTCAGTCATCTGGTCCTGTTCCTGTCAGTCATGGACCCTGGTCCTGTTCCTGTCAGACATGGACCCTGGTCCTGTTCCTGTCAGTCATGGACAGGACCCTGGTCCTGTTCCTGTCAGTCATCTGGTCCTGTTCCTGTCAGTCATGGACCCTGGTCCTGTTCCTGTCAGACATGGCCAGGACCCTGGTCCTGTTCCTGTCAGTCATGGACCCTGGTCCTGTCTCTGTCAGTCATGGACGCTGGTCCTGTCCCTGTCAGACATGGACAGGACCCTGGTCCTGTTCCTGTCAGTCATCTGGTCCTGTTCCTGTCAGTCATGGACCCTGGTCCTGTTCCTGTCAGACATGGACCCTGGTTACTTTTTGGGTCAGTGTGATTAACATCTGGTTCTGATTGAGGCGGGTCTACGTGTGATTGACAGGTACATTAACCACTCATGTGCTCCAAACTGCATCACCGAGGTGGTGACTGTGGAGAAGGAGAACAAGATCATCATCAGCTCCTGCAGACGCATCCAGAGAGGAGAAGAGGTAATATCAATTAATCAATCAATTAATCAATCAATCAGTCAGGGAATCGATCAGTATGTGATGGCGCTCGTCCTTCTGGCTTTGCCCCACAGCTGAGCTACGACTACAAGTTTGACCTGGAGGACGACCAGCATAAGATCCCATGTCACTGTGGAGCTGTGAACTGTCGCAAATGGATGAACTGATCACACGTGCACACACACGTGCACAACTGTTTGCTGAAGGCCGATCATCCTCTTTTGTGGGCGGAGCTAATATGACAACATTAAGATAATAATAATTACACTGATCGATTTGATCAGATTGATACTTAATAATAATGAGGGATTGATTGACAGATGAGGGGTTGTATATGGGGCGGGGACTCACAGGCAGCAGTGCTGATTGACAGGTTGGGGCGGGGCTACAGAAGAGGCTGGTCCTCTGTGTAAATTAGATGTAAAAAGGATCAGAGATGTAAATGTGAGTGTAAACGCCACTAAAATAACCGAATGTTTCGTCCTTTAACTTGCACTAAAACACAAAATGACAAAAACACACAAACATACTTGATTTCACCAGTTGCTCCTCCTCTTCCTCTTCCTCCCTGTTTATTATTAATTTCCTGTAAAATAAGAGATTTTTTTTCTTTTTGTATTTATTACTGAATGAAGCTATTTTTTAGACCTGCGATGTGTTGAAGGTCCATAGTGGCAGCTTGTAAATATCTGTACCATAAATAAAAATCGACTCAAAGTTTAGAGATCACTCCATTAAGAGGATCCTCCTCATCATCACCGCCTGTGCTGCGCTCTGATTGGACGGGCATCACCGCGGCTGCCCTTTGTTTTGTCTGCAGGCGTCTGCAGGCTCCGGACTTCCTGTGGCGTTCTCCGAGTCCTGCTGCCATGTACATACGTTCTATTCAGGCTCTGCTGATGTACAGAGAGACTACATGAAGCCTTGTTTTTGTTTTTCTATTAATGGATGTAAACAAAGTAATGATGGTTTGTTTTTTGGGAAATATGGTGAATCTGATTTAGAATCATTTACAAAAAATAAAATATTTTACATCTTAAGCTACCTGTGTGTTTTCACCTGGTTTGATACTGAACTCTGATTGGCTCGTTGCACAGCTGCAGGTTGATCTCCATCTTTAGCTCATGTTTAGTTTCAATATCAAACTTTAAAGAAACTGCTGAGTTCTTCTTCATGTTTATCAATCATCTACAATTATGATCTTCAGTGTCTGAGTCCAGAGCTGCAGTTTGTCCCGATACAGCAGCAGGAGTTCAGTCCAGAGCCACAGGTGAGATGACCAGCTCTTCATCCTTATGTGGGTTCTGATCCGGTCCAATTAGATCGGACACTCTGAGGAAAACTTTTATTAATGTGTGAAGAGATGCAGAAACTTTAGTTCATGTATTTATTACTTCTAGACTTGATTACTGTAATTCTTTATTATCAGGATGTTCTAATAGTTCTGTTAAAGACCTCCAGCTGATCCAAAATGCTGCTGCCAGAGTTCTGATGAGAGTTAGAAGGAGAGATCATATTTCTCCTGTTTTAGCATCACTTCATTGGCTCCCTGTAAGGTCTAGAATAAAGTTTAAAATGTTAAAGATCTAAACAACCAGGATCCATCTGATATTAAAGATCTTATTGTTCCATATGTTCCTAACAGAACACTCTCAGACTGCAGGTCTGTTTCTGGTTCCTAAAGGTTCTAAAAGTAGAACAAGAGGAAGAGCTTTCAGTTATCAGGCTCTTCTCCTGTGGAACCAGCTTCCACTTTTAATCCATCAGACAGAAACTCTGTTAGCTTTGGTTCTCCTGGTCCATCCCTTTAGTTATGCTGCTCTAGTCTCAGACTGCTGGAGGTTCTCCTGGTCCATCCCTTTAGTTAGGCTGCTCTAGTCTCAGACTGCTGGAGGTTCTCCTGGTCCATCCCTTTAGTTAGGCTGCTCTAGTCTCAGACTGCTGGAGGTTCTCCTGGTCCATCCCTTTAGTTATGCTGCTCTAGTCTCAGACTGCTGGAGGTTCTCCTGGTCCATCCCTTTAGTTATGCTGCTCTAGTCTCAGACTGCTGGAGGACATATTGTCCACATGTCTTCACTCTGATGTCTTTACTCTCAGAACCCAGTGGGTCCAGGTAGAACTCATCCTGGTTCTGCTGGAGGTTTCTCCCTGTCCTCTCAGAACCCAGTGGGTATAGTGGGTATGTTGCACAACATCACAGGGCGGAGCTTGAAGCCATGGAGATGGAGGAGGAAGAGGAGAACCAAACCGCGCACCCCAGAGGTAAAGCAGGGGGAAGAATCAGCCTCGTAAAGAACGTGTTCCATCTGTTCCTAAATATTGTTCTGGGGAATCTTATTTACTGAGGTTTTATTATGAAAAATGTTTATTTGGTTCGCTGTCTGATATCTTGCATCTCTTCTTGACCTCATCTGCTGTTCTCGTTTTGCCAACTGCATCTACCACCTGGACGCAGCAGCTCCTCCGGGTAACACCTGGACGCAGCAGCTCCTCCGGGTAACACCTGGACGCAGCAGCTCAACAATATTTCTCTTTGCACCTTTTTTCTACTTCCATAGTGAAGGAATAGCGCACTCCTCATTTAAATATTGCTGTTTGCACCTGTTATCAATTGCGCAATCAATCTTAGTAGATCATCCGCAATTCACGAACAGCATTTTTTGCCGTGCACGCAATTTTGCGCTCTTTACTTAAAGCACGATTTATCAATATTCGTGATTTATTCAGGTGTGTGTCGGGTAGAGAATGTGACGCACGTGAATCCAGCCAAAGCCACTCGGCGCCCTGGTGGTGTACAGAACTTCCTGTTGTCTTCCCAGATTCTTCTCCATGATCCTCTACCAGCAGCAGGCCCGAGTTCCAGCCTGACGGTCACTGGAGCAGGACAGGACAGGACAGGACAGGACAGTCCAACTTCTTTAGTTGGTGAGTCTTTCTGAACCAACATTCAAAGACTTTCTCAGGATTCTGGTGGTTTTTATCGTGTTTGTCCTCCTGAGATGAAGACATTCATTTCGAACACTGTTTTCACAAAAACCTTTAAAGACCCATTCTGATGAACATCATGTTTTTTGTGTTGTTAACATGTTCTTGTGGCGTGTTTCTGATGCTAAAGGATGCATAATAAGAAAATTACACTCAAAATTACATTTCTGAGTATTTCTGTATTCAGTTAGTTGTCAGTCAGTATCATACAAATACTAAAACAGACTGGATTTATAGAAACTCCAGTGGGTGGAGCCAGAAGCTCCTGCTACGAGCTAGCATAAACAGAGAGCTCTCAGCAATGGGGAGGGGCGGGGACAACCGCCACACCAACGGCTCCGCCCACAGCGCAGAGGTGAATTACTAATGAGCTGCTGCTGATATGCAGAAACTACGTCCTAGAAAACGGCACAGGTTTTATGAGTCTGGGTAAAAACACCACGATCATAATTTAAAGACACTGAGACACTTTAAAATAACTAAAGAGGTAAAATTCTTCTGGAAACATCTGGAGTCAGCTAACAGCTGTTTGGAGACGAGCTGACAAGTTTCAAAAAACAAGAAGGATGAAGCATCAGGGAGAGACAGGAAGAGATGAAGAACGAGGGGTGAAGCAGGAGAAGAAGGATAAACAAGCTGAAGATGAAGAGGCAGAACATTTCAGCGCAGGGAAGGGAGCAAGTGAAGGAGACAAGGACAAAGGAAAGTAAGGATGAGTGGAGCTGATGGATGATGATGATGATGCAGGAAGTTCAGTCCAGGTGGTTTTCAGATGTTTAATAAAACGTTTCAAACTCTAAAAAACTTGGATCATGTTTCAGCTGGTTCTGGTTTCAGCTGGTTGGATCTTCACTCACAGATCTGAGAGAAACCTGAAGTTCTAAAATCAAAGTCAAATTCAAAAGCAGACTTGAATCAAAGTGGAACAAAAGAAGAAATTCTAACCTACAAACATTTCTGAGGTATTTCTGCTGTTTGAGGTGAACGTTTCCACTCGTTCATCACAGGTGAGTCAAACGCACGAGACACCAACGTGCACGCTCACCAAGCTCGTACCTCACACACTTTCACTACAACTAACATCTAAACACAGAACGAGCGCATCAGCTGTTAGACGGCTGGCGTCGCCTCACATTAGACTCAAAGGAGTGAAGAGGGTGACCTTTGACCTCTGCAGCTGTACAGGAAGTGGAAACCAGACACACATCTGGTCATTTCAGCAGCAGATTTATGTGACTGTCTTTAAAAAAATACCTGAGAATGTGTTTAAATGAACTTTCAAATGTCTCCAGGTAAAAAAGTGTAACATAGTAATAGGTCAAAGGTCACAGGTCTCTCACTGACCTCCAGGTAACATCAGAAAAACATTCACCATGTCATGTGACTGATCTCTCTCACTCACTCACACTTTGCACCTTGAGTTTTGCATCATTTTTACAGTTAAATGTTTTCAAGCATCTATGAAACATTTTCTGAACAGCTCTTAAAACCCTCCCACTGAATGTTTCCATTAGCCACACCCCTTTAGCCAGTAGACCTGACCCCCCCCCCACCCCCGGTTCCTGAGTTTTATTCCGGTGTTGACTCCGACTGGCTGAGTCGTTTCCATGCATGTCAGTTTTCAACCTCCAAACACAAATCTCATGTGGTTCAGTTCCTCCTCCTGACCTCACTTCCTGTATCCACCTTTGCAACCCATCAGCTTTGATATGAATTTGGTGGAATTAATCAGCATCTGGACAGTTCTTGATCTTCCTGCCAAAGTTCTGCTGTATTTTCATAAAAAACCTCCGAGCAGCCTCCTGAGGAGACGTGGTAGCTGAGTGACCCGGTTACCAAGCAGCTAGACGGGCTCAGAACATGGCAGAGGGAATCTGAACCAGTACCTAAGCTGAGTGGTCAATGAGGTACCTAGAGACAGAACAGCATTGACTAGGTCAGACCTGAATGTGTTCAGCTACACCCACCAAAAAACTGTCCAGATGTGCCAGGAAAACCACATGAGACAAAGAGTCCCAAACAGGAAGTCCAGCGGAGATGGAGCAGCAGCTGGTCCTGGTTTTATTGTAGAGAAGAGTTCTGGAGTCCGTGTGTGTTTTAGTGATTTGTGATAAAGTTGAAACTTCAGTAAATCAGCTGGGACATCAACACGTCCTCCTTATATACTGGACTCTTTGAGATCTATGTTAGTTACCATAGAAACAGGTGTGACCAGCAGGCTGCGGTGGTCAGAGGTAGGCGGGGCTATGATGGTAACGGTGTGGCGCCGGACCTGTGAGATCCTCTCCTCGACACAGCCGGCCGACAGACGTGCCTCGGCATCATGATCCCAGCATTCCTCCACTGTCTCACAAATCTGAGCCAGACCCTGCAGACAGCAGGTCCAGAACTTTAACAGAACCTTTGGGCTGACAGGGTCAGAACATTAAAGTTTTACACACATACAACAACCCAGTACCATTTCATGCTGGAACTTACTGAATTGGATGTAATGTTTTATAAAACAAAATCAGAATTGTTTCTGTTTAGACTCTTAAAATGACTTATTAAGAACTGTAGCTTAAAACTAAATGGAACTGGATCTCACGCAGGTTAACCAATCCCACCCGAGGAGCTCGGTTCCATGCGGGTCGTTCAATCCCACGCGGGTCGCTCGGTTTCACGCGGGTCGCTCAATCCCACGCGAGGTAGTCGGTCCCACGCGGGTCGCTCGGTCCCACGCGAGGTAGTCGGTCCCGCGCGGGTCTCTCGGTCCCACACGAGGTAGTCGGTTCCATGCGGGTCGCTCGGTCCCACGCGAGGTAGTCGGTCCCACGTGAGGTAGTCGGTCCCACGCGGGGTAGTCGGTCCCACGCGAGGTAGTCGGTCCCACGCGAGGTAGTCGGTCCCGCGCGGGTCTCTCGGTCCCACACGAGGTAGTCGGTTCCATGCGGGTCGCTCGGTCCCACGCGGGTCTCTCGGTCCCACGCGAGGTAGTCGGTCCCACGCGGGTCGCTCGATCCCACGCGAGGTAGTCGGTCCCACGTGAGGTAGTCGGTCCCACGCGGGTCTCTCGGTCCCACGCGAGGTAGTCGGTCCCACGCGAGGTAGTCGGTCCCACGCGAGGTAGTCGGTCCCACGCGAGGTAGTCGGTCCCACACGAGGTAGTCGGTTCCATGCGGGTCGCTCGGTCCCACGCGAGGTAGTCGGTCCCACGTGAGGTAGTCGGCCCACGCGGGTCGCTCGGTCCCACGCGAGGTAGTCGGTCCCACGCGAGGTAGTCGGTCCCACGCGAGGTAGTCGGTCCCACACGAGGTAGTCGGTTCCATGCGGGTCGCTCGGTCCCACGCGAGGTAGTCGGTCCCACGCGAGGTAGTCGGTCCCACGCGAGGTAGTCGGTCCCACGCGAGGTAGTCGGTCCCACGCGAGGTAGTCGGTCCCACGCGGGTCGCTCGGTCCCACGCGGGTCGCTCGGTCCCACACGAGGTAGTCAGTTCCATGCGGGTCGCTCGGTCCCACGCGAGGTAGTCGGTCCCACGCGAGGTAGTCGGTCCCACGCGAGGTAGTCGGTCCCACGTGAGGTAGTCGGCCCACGCGGGTCGCTCGGTCCCACGCGAGGTAGTCGGTCCCACGCGGGTCGCTCGGTCCCACGCGAGGTAGTCGGTTCCATGCGGGTCGCTCGGTCCCACGCGAGGTGGTCGGTCCCACGCGAGGTGGTCGGTCCCACGCGAGGTAGTCGGTCCCACGCGGGTCGCTCGATCCCACGCGAGGTAGTCGGTTCCACGCGGGTCGCTCAATCCCACGCGAGGTAGTCGGTCCCACGCGGGTCTCTCGGTCCCACACGAGGTAGTCAGTTCCATGCGGGTCGCTCGGTCCCACGCGAGGTAGTCGGTCCCACGCGAGGTAGTTGGCCCACGCGGGTCGCTCGGTCCCACGCGAGGTAGTCGGTCCCACGCGAGGTAGTCGGTCCCACGCGAGGTAGTCGGTTCCACGCGGGTCTCTCGGTCCCACGCGAGGTAGTCGGTCCCACGCGGGGTAGTCGGTCCCACGCGAGGTAGTCGGTCCCACGCGAGGTAGTTGGCCCACGCGGGTCGCTCGGTCCCACGCGAGGTAGTCGGTCCCACGCGAGGTAGTCGGTTCCACGCGGGTCTCTCGGTCCCACACGAGGTAGTCGGTTCCATGCGGGTCGCTCGGTCCCACGCGGGTCTCTCGGTCCCACGCGAGGTAGTCGGTCCCACGCGAGGTAGTCGGTCCCACGCGGGTCGCTCGATCCCACGCGAGGTAGTAGGTCCCACAAGGGTCACACAATTTAGAATGTTTTCAGATTAGAGGTCAACAACACGCTGTCACTAACTGGTGTCTCGTTCCATTTGGGCCCGTCTCAGCTACCATCCCTTCTGACTAAAGGCGCATGTGGTACCGGTATAAAATGTGACTGGGTCGTCATTCAAGGTGCTCACACTGTGTTTGAGCCAGACTTCTTTGATTGTTGGTCTCATCTTCTTGTGGACTACAACTTCCTGTAGGTCCTCCAGTGTCGGATGCTGACCGACCTCCTCCTCGAATGGCAGCATGTAGTCATCTACTGGACCTAAACACACCAGAACCAAAGTTATTTTAATAACCCTTGTGCTGCAAAGTTGATGGAATATAAACTTCAGCTTAGAGAGTTTTAGGCCACGTTGGTTTTGCAATGAAACAGAACTTTCACATACATCTGGAACCGCTCCATTTGAAACATCTATAAAAGGGAGGGACATCTGGTATATTATTTTAAGCTGATTGGAGGACGCACCAGCAAGTGCCTGCCTGTCATGATTTGTCTTTAGCCAATCACAGTAAATCAAACTCTTGTAAATCCAGTCAGTAGAGAGCGCGAACGGAACCTGATACTGGTGTCTGGGTTTTACCATCAGCAGCTTTGCAGCGGGTCACCACCTCCCACAGAACCAGTCCCAGGGCGTACACGTCGATCCGAAGGAAGGCGTCTCTCTGGAAGTTTATGGCTCCTTCTAAAACTTCTGGAGCCATGTAGCGCCTGGTGCCCACCTGCAAAGACAACATGCAGGTGTGTACACATGAAAACCGCTTCATGTGTTGACCTGAAGCGCCTGACATCTGCTCACCTGTCCATGGGTCTCTCCAGGCGGTTCCCCCGGCTCAAAGCGCACAGCGAGGCCAAAGTCAGCGATTACTGCGGTGAGGTCTGAACGCAGGATGATGTTTTTACTCTTGAAGTCCCTGAGAATCAGACACAGGTAATCAGAAGCCCAGGAATTCTGTCCTGCAGCTAGACAGGAGACGTGAGGATTCAGGTGGACAAGTATCATGATGATGAAGGGCGGTAAACCTGTGAGCAATGGCTGGCTTGTGTCCGTCTTTCTTCAGTTGGGGGATGTCTTCATGAAGGTACGCCAGGCCGCAGGCCATCGACTCTGAGATGTGACACAGCTCAGACCAGCTGACCACGTTTCCTTTTAGGAAGTCTGACAGAGAACCCTGAGGAGACAGGAAGGTTCTGCTTTCAGTGGCCCATAAAACCAGTCAGGTAATCAGGACCAGCTCAGAGACAGAAACTCTCACCAGGTCTTTGAGAGATCCAGTTCTGACGCAGACCCTGATTTACTATTTAGCTTTTTCCTACAAGTGAGAATCAGAAAAGTTTCAAATATTTTCTCTGGTACAGCGACTGTAGAAGCAGTAAACTACCTGTAGTTCCCCTCATCCTGGTCCAGGTGTTTCCTCTACATTTATTTATAGAAGCCATTTTGTACACATTTCAGGACTTTGTGGTTATTTCTTAAGTATTAACCAGTAATATGAAACATTTTATATCTAAAAGGAAACACCGATTAACAGACCTTTTAATCTGTCTGTATTAAAATTCAGCTGGTTACGTCAGGCTTCGGGCTGTAACTCATTCATATTCATTATTCTAATTTGCTGGATCTGATTGGCTAACAAACTAGCCTATGAGAGCAAGATATACTGTTTCCTACCCCGCTGTGCATGATAACATCAGACGTACTCTCTTCCTGTTTGCTACATCTTATGCTAACAGCTTTTAGCCAGCAGAATGCTAGGCGTTATGCTAACAGCTTTTAGCCAGCAGAATGCTAGGCGTTATGCTAACAGCTTTTAGCTAGCAGCATGCTAGGTGTGGTTTCAACTGCAGGAGCTGATGAAGTTGTTGACCTGTTTTCACCCACTATGAAGGTAAGAACACCTGTGGAGCTAAAATATTCAACAGAAACCTCAGAAAAACTGTTTTTAATGGAAGGGACTCTTTAAAGACAGATTGTTCTGGTTGATCCAAGATGTTTGTGAAAATCCACTTGGTGTGTTTCTCTACTTGCTCTAATACTGAAGATTTAACACATCGACCTTCCACCAGCAGATAACACTGTGACATGGTGAACGAGGTCTTCCTCACCCTTTCATGGAACTCAGTGATGAGCCACAGTTCCATCTCCAGGTGACTCCCTCGTCTCTCTGCTCCAATGAACCGCAAGATGTTCTGGTGTCTCATTCCGGGCGTCATGAAGACGTCTCTCTCATTCTGCCACGACTCCTTATTCTGTCATGAGGAAGAGGAACTGTTAAAGGTTTCACACACCAACATGGAGGTGCAATCAAAGAGGAAACACTGCTGTACCTGGATGGGGAAGACCTTCACAGCCACATACTCGTTCAGGATTTGGGCCTTCCAGACACAGCCGAAACGCCCCGTAGCCTTCACCTCCAGCAGCTGCAGAGGCTTCAGACCCAGCAGGGGGGAGGCAGGAGGTGCACCCAGATCCTGGATGACACGAAGAGAGGAAGGACTTCAGTATCAGAGCCCAAAGATTTGGTTTAAATAAACATCAACAGCAGGAGAAAGGATTTCTGAAGAACTAGAGAAACCTGCTGGAGATTAAATAAAGACAAACGTCCTACTGATGTAACTCCCAGGAGGAAAAACTAATTAATTCAACCAAAATTCAGTTCTAAAACTTAAATGATTCAGATTTCACTCCAGATTAGTAGATTCTTCAGATGGTGTGCTGATACCGTGTTTCCATTGATTGTGTTGCTTCTCTAGTTACAAACAAAAGAATTAAACATGTCCTGCACCTCAGAGATGTCCACGTGTCCATACGGAGGCTTCCGGTGACGGTACATCCAGACAGTTACGAGCAGAACCACAAAAAGTGTGATGACGGGCAACAGACAGTAAATCAGCACATTTAACAGTCTGATGCTGCTGGGCGGAGCCTTGATCACTGATACATATAGAAAAAAAAACACAAGAAAACGATTCCTGAACGTGTTGTATTTTATTTCACAGATTCTAGAAATGGCTCAATACTGTACATGTTACATATTAAATACAATCAGATCATATTTCCTTTTGGTTCATCAGCTTTATTTCATTAGACAATATCCTGAAGTCCAGCAAGTCAGGCTGAAAATACTGCATCTGTTCCAACAGCAGAGTCCATGATATCAATACTGATACAGATATCGATACTGATACCAATACTGGTACTGATACTGGTGCTGATACTGATATCAATGCTGATACTGATACTGATACAATACTGATACTGATACAGATATCGATACTGATACCAATACTGGTACTGATACCAATACTGATATCAATACTGATACTGATATCGATACTGATACCAATACTGGTACTGATACTGATACCAATACTGGTACTGATACTGGTGCTGATACTGATACTGGCGCTGATACTGATATCAATACTGATACTGATACAGATATCGATACTAATACAATACTGGTACTGATACCGTTACTGATATCAATACTGATACAGATATCGATACTGATACCAATACTGGTACTGATACTGGTGCTGATACTGATACTAGCGCTGATACTGATATCAATACTGATACTGATACAGATATCGATACTAATACCAATACTGGTACTGATACTGATACCAATACTGATATCAATACTGATGCAGATAACTATACTGATACCGATACAGATACAGATATTGATACTGATACCGATACGATACTGTTATCAATACTGATACAGATATAGATATGGATACTCATATTGATAGCTGTGAATCAAACAGCCAAAAAGATTTAAATCTTCCTTCTTCTCTGTGTTTTGTAATTAAATCAAGAATAGAATTAAAAATTATTTACTGAAACAAACACCATCACAATTCAGATATTGTGAGTGGACAGACTCACCTGTGCTGTTGATGTCAGGCAGGTGAGTGAACTTCTCATTGCAGAAGTTTCCTTCACAGCAGCAGAAAAAGACCTGAGGACTGTCCTCTGTTGCCACACATTCCTGCCTGACCGAGACAAAAGAACCCTGCATCAGTCTTTAGATCTAATCTAACCCATAACCAGAATATGAAGTTCTGTTCCCATCAGCAGGAAGAAAAGGTGACA
>SSNP01000039.1:3832874-3847704 GCA_006937955.1 Pachypanchax playfairii | reverse complement strand
AACCCAATACACACACACCCATACACACACACACACACACACAACACACACCCACACACACACACACACACACACACACACACACACACACACACACACACACACACACACACACACACACACACACACACACACACACACACACACACACACACACACACACATACACACACACACACACACACCCAAGTGTGTTTTGGTATCCTTATGGCCCCACACACACACACACACACCCACACACACACACACACACACACACACACACACACACACACACACACACACACACACACACACACACACACACACACACACATACACACACACACACACACACACACTCAGACACACACACACATACACACACACACACAGACACACACACACACACACACCCACACACACACACACCCACACACACACACACACATACACACACACACACACACATACATACACACACACACACACAAGTGTGTTTTGTTATCCTTATGGGGACCGTCCATTGACTTCCATTGATTTTAGTAACTAGATTTATACCTAACCCAAACCCTTTTACTAACCTTAACCATTACTGATCTATAACTAACCCTAAGACTAACTAAAACTCTATTCACACCATACCTATAAACCTAACCCCTAACCCTAAAAAGGGGATTCCCCCCCATGGGGACCAGGCTTCGGTCCCCACAAGAACCCTCGGACCCCAGAAAGATAGTAAAAGTCAGGAAACTGGTCCCCAGGAGGTCAGAAATACAAACACACACACACACACACACACACACACACACACACACACACACAATAACAAAATAACAATAACTCAGAAAACTGAGAAAAGTTTCTGATTGAAGAAGCAGGTTTTAATTTCTCATCACAAATCTTTTACTAAAGTAAAAATAATCTGAAAATTCATCCAACTCAAAGAAAATCTAACTTTGTTGTGTTTTTTAATGTGTTTATAAGATTTATTTCTGCAATATTTTTTATTAATAGTCTTTTAATTTGTAAATTCTTCTTTTATTGTGAAACATCATTTAGTTTTTATATCACAATAAAATGAATTAAAGTGAAATATTTTCAGTTCAAACCTGCAACATGCAGCTTTCTGAAAACATTTAAAACTTTCCTCTAAAGTCACAAAGATGAATGTTTTAAAATTTGGAACATGATCAAAAGACTGAATTTAATATTTGATTTATTAATTTTGGTTGAATTCAGACAGGAAATGTTAAAAATTTCACAGCTTTGATCACAAAGCATCATGGGTATTGTAGTCTTAAAGTGAAATAAAACATCCAGTAAGAATCTGATTCTGATGTTTTTAAACTTTGTCTTTTTTAACTCATTTTAGTCCTTCAGACCTGTTCTAGCCGTCCAGCTGGACCCCCCCAGATTGGGGGTGTATACCCACATGCAGGGCCGGATACTGTCATTAATCAGTGACCGGTTGGACCTGACAGCGCCAGCTACAGACAAAGGAGCCAAACTCTGAGACGTCGGGTTTGAGACAGAACAAAGGGGACATCTGTCCATCCTCACGTCAGTCCGGAGAAACATCAACAAAGTTTCTCTGAAAACCATCAGAAACTAAAATCTGTAAGTCCAGCTGTTTCTCTGTTATCAGAACCACCCTGAGTCCAAACAATCCAGCATGTTTGAGTCCGATACCAAAGAACTTCTCATCATCTGATTTCTAACTCACTTCCTGTTTCCTGTTGGACCGGGTCAGATTAATGGATCTGTTCCTGCAGAACCAGGTCTGAAACCCTCTGTAGTTCTACAAACATCTCAACATTTAACTGCTGTTTGCAGCCTTGATGAGATACAGATGTTGGACAAAATTCAGATTCTGGTACATCAAGCATGTGACAGCTGATGAGACCAGGTGGGTCACGTCAGCACGTCTCCGAGGACAGAAACACCTGAAAGTTCATAACAGAACCGGGTTCTTTTCTATCCGATTCTATATTCTGAAAAACTTTCCTATAACACACCTGAGTTTCACTCCAGGTCAGGGTGCACGAGGACAGGTGTACATGTGATACATGCGACAGCAGAATCAGCTGATACCAGTGTGAGGGAGTTGTACTCAGGAAAACATCTGCTCATTCCCCTCGAGAACGTGTACGCATGTGCGCACGCGCGCTTGAGAGTCCGACCTTTGCTGCTTCAGGAAACAGATGGGTGGTGTTTGGGGGTGGGGGGGGGGTAGTCTGTCTGGACCCCCAGGAGCTGTCACATTATAAAGGAGCCCCAACCTCAGACATACCTTGATGCTTCATTCACCCTCAGAAAACCCACATGACTTTCACATGTGAAAAACATGTGAAGGAATGTAACACACGTGTTCTGCGCATGTCTCTGTTTTAGGAAATTTTCATTTCATCACGTTTGTCCACATGTGAAAAACATGCACGCTGCAAACACGCGCGCAAGAAAATAAAACAACAAAAGCAATCTGAGAACGAAGCGCGCGCTGATCGATTATTGATCCACTTAAAGACAGACCGTGCACGTCTTAACACAACTGAACAGGTGCTGCACGCGCACGTTCATGCGCTCACCTGAGAAAACACAAGAACCGCCAGTCCACCTGAACTATGAGTCCAAACCGTCAGCGACCCGAACCGATCCTGCGCGTGTAACACACATGTGTAACATGAACGCGCTTTATGCACCGCTGCAAATAAACAAACCAAACGAACCGCAAGGATCTTCCTACAAGCACCAGAACCTCAACCGGGTCCTGAAATGAACCCTCCTGACCTACAGGGTTTGATTTCATGGAGCGGTCCCGCTCCCTCCGGCTCCGGTCCGTCCCGGTCCCTGCAGCGGAGCAGCCATCGGTTGGTGTTCCGGTGCTGGTAGTCTTCCACCTGCAGGACAAACTCACCTACACACAGAGTCCCCAGCAGCAGCAGCGGGGCGCAGCTCAGGCCGGACCCGCACATGTTCTCTTCTTTAACACCGTCTGGTCTCCCTGATGTCCTCTGGATCCTCCAGAATGTAAAAACCCAAAGTCCGGATCACGCACGGGGTAGACCCACGACGTGCAGACAGGTTCCGATCCCCCTGATAGACCTGAGTTCCAGAGCTTCTGGACCGTTTGTAAAAAGTCGAACAATCCAACCTGCAGCCTCCTCCTCCCTAAAGGAGACCCGGGCACGGAGAATTCACGGCCGGTCCGGACCGCTCAGTCCGGGTCAGTCTCTGTCCTCGTCTCTTTACCCGGGTCTCCCTGAGCCACCTCGTCCTCTATCCCCCTCACTGTTCGGGTCTCCTGGAGACGGGGGGGGGGTCTCAAACTGGTGCCCGCCCCCATCAACACAGATTTCCGCTTTCAAAATAAAACACGCAGCCTTTCTCACCATAGACATGTATATACAGTGGGGCAAAAAAGTATTTAGTCAGCCACCAATTGTGTAAGTTCTCCCACTTAAAAAGATCAGAGAGGCCTGTAATTTTCATCATAGGTATACCTCAACTATGAGAGACAAAATGAGGAAAAAAAATCCAGAAAATCACATTGTCTGATTTTTAAAGAATTTATTTGCAAATTATGGTAGAAAATAAGTATTTGGTCACCTACAAACAAGTAAGATTTCTGGCTTTCACAGACCTGTAACTTCTTTAAGAGGCTCCTCGGTCCTCCACTCGTTACCTGTATTAATGGCACCTGTGTGAACTCGTTATCAGTATAAAAGACACCTGTCCACAACCTCAAACAGTCACGCTCCAAACTCCACTATGGCCAAGACCAAAGAGCTGTCAAAGGACACCAGAAACAAAATTGTAGACCTTCACCAGGCTGGGAAGACTGAATCTGCAATAGGTAAGCAGCTTGGTGTGAAGAAATCAACTGTGGGAGCAATTATTAGAAAATGGAAGACATACAAGACCACTGATAATCTCCCTCGATCTGGGGCTCCACGCAAGATCTCACCCCGTGGGGTCAAAATGATCACAAGAACGGTGAGCAAAAATCCCAGAACCACACGGAGGGACCTAGTGAATGACCTGCAGAGAGCTGGGACCAAAGTAACAAAGGCTACCATCAGTAACACACTACGCCGCCAGGGACTCAAATCCTGCAGTGCCAGACGTGTCCCCCTGCTGAAGCCAGGACACGTCCAGGCCCGTCTGCGGTTTGCTAGAGAGCATTTGGATGATCCAGAAGAGGATTGGGAGAACATCATATGGTCAGATGAAACCAAAATAGAACTTTTTGGTAGAAACTCAACTTGTCGTGTTTGGAGGGGAAAGAATGCTGAGTTGGATCCAAAGAACACCATACCTACTGTAAAGCATGGGGGTGGAAACATCATGCTTTGGGGCTGTTTTTCTGCAAGGGGACCAGGACGACTGATCCGTGTAAAGGAAAGAATGAATGGGGCCATGTATCGTAAGATTTTGAGTGAAAACCTCCTTCCATCAGCAAGGGCATTGAAAATGAGACGTGGCTGGGNTAATGTTTATAATGTTTATTTATGTTTCTCACAGGTCTGGAATCTGGTGTCTGTGGCTTCACAGAACCTGTAACACCTGGACAGCTGGGGGCGGGGCGAGACGCGATCCTGGGTCAGTTCCGGTCATGAATCAATCCGATTATTCTCCTGACTGAGCAGTCAGTCGGAAACTGACCAGTGGTCAGTGACCACAGATGTTTCGCAAACAAGCCGGTGTTCTGAGAAAACAGCATACCCACCGGAATGGCATGCCTTCGATTAATGCGCATGCGCACTAGTGAAACGTGTGTTAGTGCCCATGCTTTAAATTCGGACCATCATTTGAGCATAAAAGCGGCAGCTCAGGTAACAAAAGATAAGCATGAATGTATTTTATTGTTGACAGACATTTTCAATAAACTAGTTTTAACAAGTGAAGTTGTAAAGTTTCATAATATGTTAGATTGGGTGTTATTTTCTTCTGCTTCATCTGGGTCCGGGTCACGGAGGCAGCATTCTGAGCAGAGATGCCCAGACCTCCCTATCCACGCACACCCTCTTCAGCTCAACTGGGGGGACCCCAATGCGTTCCCAAGCCAGCTTCAAGAGCCTCAAATGTTCAGCTAGGTGAACTTCTGCGTTGCTCGTGTTTCAAGCTTCAACGCCTGAAACGCTTGAAAAGTTGACGCTCCTAACGCTCACAAAGCGACGCAGAGACTCTGACACTGGTCTGATGGACTCCACCTTATGGTGCGTTCACACCGGCCCAACTGTCAACGTCAGAAACATCAGGATTATATGTAAAGTCTGTGGTGGAGTCCGTCAGACCAGCGTCCAGGGGTCCATTCTAGCAGCAGCCCTGACATCACAACAGCCCTGGAACGCAGCCAGATCGGAGCGCAGCCGGATCGGAACGCAGCCGGAACGGAGCGCAGCCGGATCGGAGCGCAGATGGATCGGAGCGCAGCCGGAACGGAGCGCAGCCGGAACGGAGCGCAGCCGGAACGGAGCGCAGCCGGATCGGAACGCAGCCGGATCGGAACTGAGCCGGATCGGAGCGCAGCCGGATCGGAGCGCAGCCGGAACGGAGCGCAGCCGGATCGGAACGCAGCCGGAACGGAACGCAGCCGGATCGGAACGCAGCCGGATCGGAACGCAGCCGGATCGGAACGCAGCCGGATCGGAGCGCAACCGGAACGGAGCGCAGCCGGATCGGAACGCAGCCGGATCGGAACGCAGCCGGAACGGAGCGCAGCCGGATCGGAGCGCAGCCGGAACGGAACGCAGCCGGATCGGAGTGCAGCCGGATCGGAGCGCAGCCGGATTGGAGCGCAGCCGGAACGGAGCGCAGCCGGATCGGAGCGCAACCGGAACGGAGCGCAGCCGGATCGGAACGCAGCCGGAACGGAACGCAGCCGGATCGGAGCGCAGCCGGAACGGAACGCAGCCGGATCGGAGTGCAGCCGGATCGGAGCGCAGCCGGATCGGAACGCAGCCGGAACGGAGTGCAGCCGGATCGGAACTGAGCCGGATCGGAGCGCAGCCGGATCGGAGTGCAGCCGGATCGGAACTGAGCCGGATCGGAGCGCAGCCGGATCGGAGCGCAGCCGGATCGGAGCGCAGCCGGAACGGAGCGCAGCCGGATCGGAGCGCAGCCGGATCGGAACTGAGCCGGATCGGAGCGCAGCCGGATCGGAACGCAGCCGGAACGGAGCGCAGCCGGATCGGAACGCAGCCGGAACGGAGTGCAGCCGGATCGGAACTGAGCCGGATCGGAGCGCAGCCGGATCGGAGCGCAGCCGGATCGGAGCGCAGCCGGATTGGAGCGCAGCCGGATCGGAACTGAGCCGGATCGGAGCGCAGCCGGATCGGAACGCAGCCGGAACGGAGCGCAGCCGGATCGGAACGCAGCCGGAAGGGAGCGCAGCCAGATCGGAGCGCAGCCGGATCGGAACGCAGCCGGAACGGAGCGCAGCCGGATCGGAACTGAGCCGGATCGGAGCGCAGCCGGATCGGAACTGAGCCGGATCGGAGCGCAGCCGGATCGGAACGCAGCCGGATCGGAGCGCAGCCGGATCGGAGCGCAGCCGGATCGGAGCGCAGCCGGATCGGAGCGCAGCCGGATCGGAACTGAGCCGGAACGGAGCGCAGCCGGATCGGAGCGCAGATGGAACGGAGCGCAGCCGGATCGGAGCGCAGCCGGATCGGAGCGCAGCCGGATCGGAACGCAGCCGGAAGGGAGCGCAGCCAGATCGGAGCGCAGCCGGATCGGAACGGAGCGCAGCCGGATCGGAACTGAGCCGGAACGGAGCGCAGCCGGATCGGAGCGCAGATGGATCGGAGCGCAGCCGGATCGGAGCGCAGCCGGATCGGAGCGCAGCCGGATCGGAACGCAGCCGGAACGGAGCGCAGCCGGATCAGAACTGAGCCGGATCGGAACTGAGCCGGATCGGAGCGCAGCCGGATCGGAACGGAGTTCTGTCTGAACTGAGTCCAGACAGAATGATTGACAGCTCATCAGTCAGAAGACAGACGTCGTCCTAACGTGTTTTTAATTATTTATAAACATGAAGTGATAAACAGATTAAAGGAGCCGCTGCAGGTTCTGTAACAGGTTCTGTAACATCAGAGTGAATCAGTCACTCACTGAAACACAATCAATGAAACATCTTTAGGTTTTTGTGTCAATTAGTTTATTGAATTTATACAAAATTATAAAAATCAAAATAAAAGTCAGATCAAAGTAAAACAGAACCGGGCCACGTTTCATCTGTTGCTTTTAACAAACTGTTTCTAAAGTCAAAAGATCTGAATGTTCTGATGGTGAGAACAACTTAAACATTCGACCCAAACAAGTTCTGGTTCAGTCCACCAAAACACAAGTGGAGCAAAGAGTTCTGTTCAAGTTGTTAATCCAAAACAAAATGAAGCAGATCTGAATGGTAAACAGAACCAACATGCAGAAAGTTCTGCTTGGGTCCGAATCACAGATCTTCTGTCAGGCACTTTGGGTTTTATGTTTCATATTAAACTCAGATTTTGTTCAGAACTGAAGTAGAATTGGATCAGAACACGATCGAGAAGGAAAACAGATCATGTGACAGGTAAAAGGTGAAGCGCTCCGCTGACGATTGGTGAAACTCCAGGAACAGAACGGCGGCGGGCGCACGGCTCGTCTTCCAACCAACCAATCACAAAGCAGAATCCATCACCATGGTAACAGGGTCAGTTTATTCTCCTGGATAAAAACTCTGATTAGTCAGCTGTGGACCAGGTGTGACCTGCAGGACTCTCTTCTCCAGCTGTGCGAAGCGCTTCAACATCTGGTTGTACACCTGGAGGACAGAAAATACCTGGTCACCAAAAGATTCTGCAGGTGTGTTTGTTTTTTCTACACCAATGTGAGGACGGGTTCTTTTCTGTGTGAGGGTTCAGAGTCCTGCTGGTCCTCAGGTTGATGTGTACCTGCTCTGCTTTTGGGTCGGGTGTAACGACCAGCTGTGGTTCTGGAGCTTTTTTCAGCACATCGAAAAAGGAAACTCCAGATTCTGCTACCAAACCTGAGAACAACCAATCAGGGACAAAGGCTTCAACATCATTAACCAATCAGATCTGGAGTTAGGAAAGGTCCCGCCTTCATGTAGTAAACAAAATAAGACAAAAAAAACTCTACATTGAGTGATCCGTTCAGTCGGGTTCTGTTCGCCTTCTGGAGTGTTTTATAAAAACATGCAACATGCTGAGCTGCAGAAGTACGACCTGTTATTGTGACAGGAACCAATGGACTGAGCCAGAACCCAGCAGCAGGATCAGAACCGGTGGACCTGTTGTTACCGTGCAGAGCTCTGAAGGCTGATCCCAGGCAGGCTGAGTCGGACAGATCCATGGTGTAAACCGGGGTGTTGAACACATCAGACAGAACCTGATCACAACAAACACACAGACGGATGCTGTAGGTTCTGATCCGTCACGTGACAAACTGGAACATGGACCTCTGGATGACAACGTGTTGCCAGAAAACATTTTTTTTTATAACTTTATGAAGGAATCTAGAACTGTAAAAAGATCCGTATTTTCCATCTTCACTTTCCTCTTTTCAATGAAAGCTGATGTTTCATTTGGACCTCAGTCACATTCACCTCTGAACAGGAAGCAGGAAGTGAAGGAAGAGCTCACCTGCAGAACGTCTTTGTTTGCTGAAGCTCCTCCAGTCGCCACCACTCTGCTTCCTGCAGCTGAGAACACAGAGAGTCACCTGACCGCAGCCCGACTTTAACTCCTTCGCTTCAGTTCTGATTTCCTGTTTCTCCTCCAACAGTCTGATAAGTTTCATTATTAAAGAACGTTGGAGGTTCCTGCTGCTTCTATTACAGGTGATTCATCTGAAAACATGATGACACTAAAACACCAACATCAAAACATCTTACTGATGGAGTATCCCAGCCTCTCAGCATGAAGCCGCCTGGACAGAAACTGACCTTCTACCACAGCCCGGACCTCCACCTGAGGGCTCCACCATGACACCTGTGGACAGGTGGGACAGGTGGGACGTCACCATGGCAGTCACACAGAGGATTCAAACAGAAATACTTCAGCTGCTGTGGAACATCGAGCCCTAACCTCAGAGTCATCTGAGTTGAAGCGATGAACACCAGCAGCAGGAGGAGTAATCTCTACACTGTCAAAATAAAAGCCTGAAAAAAACCAGACAGTCAGAGGAGGGAGGGAGGGAGGGAGGGAGGGAGGGAAAGTGATTTTCACCAATGTTTCCATTGTTTCCAAGTGGTGTTTTTCTTAAAGCAGCAGAAAAAAGTTCCCATGATCCTCCAGTGCACTTGTTCCTGATCCGTTCTCTCGTCAGTGATCCGTTCTTGAAGCTGTGGATAAAACAGAAATGATGAGACATCATCTTCTAACAACAAACTCAGATGTTCCTGGATTTCCTGCAGAATACAAACATCCTGTTTTAGTCTTTTTTCAATAAAAATAAAATTACAAATAGAGTGAACGAATATATAATAAAGTGAGAGACAAATACTGAAACTAGAAAGGATAAAAAATAAGTCAGCATGAAGTAAATAAAGGAGTTATGTTAAAGAACATAAAGACGAAGTTTTCAAGTGCTGCAAAATAACAGGCTGGAACTGAAGAATCAATCAGTCCTGTATCAGAGTCCTCAGTCAGACCCAGTCAGTCCTGATGGATCTGACCCCCTTTGGTTCCAGAGTTCAAGGTGCAGATACATCCAGGACCAACATGTTGACGTTTGTCTGGTTCCTGCTGCATCACTCTGTTAAATAAGAATCTTTATTTATTTTTCATTATNAAAAGCCTGAAAAAAACCAGACAGTCAGAGGAGGGAGGGAGGGAGGGAGGGAGGGAGGGAAAGTGATTTTCACCAATGTTTCCATTGTTTCCAAGTGGTGTTTTTCTTAAAGCAGCAGAAAAAAGTTCCCATGATCCTCCAGTGCACTTGTTCCTGATCCGTTCTCTCGTCAGTGATCCGTTCTTGAAGCTGTGGATAAAACAGAAATGATGAGACATCATCTTCTAACAACAAACTCAGATGTTCCTGGATTTCCTGCAGAATACAAACATCCTGTTTTAGTCTTTTTTCAATAAAAATAAAATTACAAATAGAGTGAACGAATATATAATAAAGTGAGAGACAAATACTGAAACTAGAAAGGATAAAAAATAAGTCAGCATGAAGTAAATAAAGGAGTTATGTTAAAGAACATAAAGACTACTACTACTACTACTACTGTCATTTAGCAGACACTTTTATCCAAAGCGACTTACATTGAGAGAACATACAAGCAAGAATTCAAAGAGAAGGAAAAAAAATATAAGGAGGCGGACTGTTTGGTGTCCAGTTTAATTCCGACGCTGATACATCATGTTTTTTTTTTTTTTTTTTTTTTTTTTTTTTGTGAGAGATAAATTCTCAAAGACGAAAGTTTTCAAGTGCTGCAAAATAACAGGCTGGAACTGAAGAATCAATCAGTCCTGTATCAGAGTCCTCAGTCAGACCCAGTCAGTCCTGATGGATCTGACCCCCTTTGGTTCCAGAGTTCAAGGTGCAGATACATCCAGGACCAACATGTTGACGTTTGTCTGGTTCCTGCTGCATCACTCTGTTAAATAAGAATCTTTATTTATTTTTCATTATATTTAGTTGTTATCTTTGCAGAGCGAGTTGAGTTGATGCTTGTCGCTGCAGGATAAACGAACCCACCAGGATAATAAAGATTGTTGAACTTCAGCTCAGTCTTGAATTGGCTTTTTTGGACTATTTATATTTTCTGATCTGAATTATTTTCTTACATAGAAACATACAAGATCTTATCTCTTATTAAAGATTCCATTTCATACAAATTTCAGGACTTTGTGGTTATTTCTTAAGTATTAACCAGTAATATGAAACATTTTATATCTAAAAAACGTCAGGAAACACTGATTAACAGAACTTTTAATCTGTCTGCATTAAAATTCGGCTCCTTCCATCAGGCTTCAGCAGCAGCTCGTTTATATTCATTATTCTAATTTGCTGGACTCTGATTGGCTAACAAACTGGCCTATGAGAGCAAGGTATACTGTTTCCTGCCCCGCTGCGCATGGCAACATCAGACGTCGTGTCTTCCTGTTTGTTACGTCTTATGCTAACAGCTTTTAGCTAGCAGCATGCTAGGCGTTATGCTAACAGCTTTTAGCCAGCAGCATGCTAGGCGTTATGCTAACAGCTTTTAGCTAGCAGCATGCTAGGTGTGGTTTCAACTGCAGGAGCTGATGAATACTAACGAACAAAGGAGTTGTGATGAAACAGATACAGGCCGTTAGAACTCGGGAGAACTCGGGTTTTATCACCACCTGCGTAGTTTGAGAGATTAAAACTGAAAGAGAAGTTGTTGACCTGTTTTCACCCACTATGAAGGTAAGAACACCTGTGGAGCTAAAATATTCAACAGAAACCTCAGAAAAACTGTTTTAATGGAAGGGAATATTTAATAATTTAACACATATTTAACGCCAGTCTCAGACTATTTTACAAGAATACGTTCATGTAGATGTTTCATTGACAGTTTTAGAAAAGAATTCTGTGTTATATTTATTATTGAAATATTTTTTGCATAAATTCTTAGAAACAGACCTCTCTGACCTGTTCTGTGGCTACATGTTAGTTATTATAATCAGAGTTCTCATTAACTTGTTTGGTCACCTGACAAATTTTTCTTCAGAGAAATTAAAGCAGATTCTGTGTTTTGTCATGTTCAGGTGTAGGTGTGTCCTGGTACCACAGTAGAGCCATGTACGCCTGCAGCTCCACCGGATTACAGAAGATGTGGCCCTCAAGAGCCGGTCGGGGCTCCTGGATCCACAGAAACACCGTGTCACTGGTCCCTAAACTAACCTGCAGGTAAACACACAAACCCTGAGTGCAACACTAATTGATGACATCACAAAGACGCGCAGACACAAAGTGGACTTACAGCCACGTCTCCCTGCTGGAGCCTCATTCCTGCCAGAGACGCTGATGAAGAAACACAAACCAGTATTTCAGTCACACACCAAGTTTCACCCCAAATCCAAAAGACTGACAGGAGGATCAGCTGAGGGCGTCACATGACTAATTCATGTACTTACCATTTTACATTTTTCTATTAGTTTTATTCTATAATTCTTTGAAAAGATGTTTTATGAAGATTTCAGTTTGATTTCATTCATATTTCTTGTTTATATTATTTTATTATTTAATTGTTTTTAACACATTCATTTATTCCGATTCCCACCACTTTTACATGTGGATTCAGTCAGTATTTTAATATTTTCTTTTATCCATATTCTTCCACTCATCCTAGCCGGGTCGGGGGAAACCCAGACCTCCTTCAGCCCAGCGACAGTCTCCAACTCAAACAGTGAGGAGGAGCAGCAGCTCTTCTTCAAGCTCCTCCTGGATGATGATGCTCCTAACCTGATCTCTAAGGCTAAGCCCCGCCCACCCTACAGATGAAGATCATTTCAGCTGCTTGTATCCAGGATCTGTTTCTTTCAGTCAGGATCCAGATCTCATGACCAGGTAAGGGTCAGAACACAGACCAGTAAATCTAGAGTTTTACCTTTCAGCTCCTTCTTCACTACAACAAACTGAAGCAGCATCTTCATCACTGATGATGAAGTTCTAATCCGTCGGTCCATCTCCTGCTGCATCCTGCATCAGCAACAAGACGCCCAGTTACTCACTGCCAACCTGAAGAAACATTCCACCCTTTTCTGGTCCAGAACCATGATCTCAGAGGAGATGACTCTCATCCTGGCCGCTTCACATTCAGCTGTGAATCGTCCCAGAGCAGCTGAATCCTTGACAAAGTCCAACCTGCACCGGGAACAAGTTCGCCTTACTGCCGTGAATACAGACACAGCTCTTGCTTTGGTTGTACAGGGACTGAATAGCCGGTAGAAGTGGACCTGAGACCTCGTACTCCTGCTGCACCTCCGATAAAGTGCCTCAGGAGACCCAATCATAAGTCTTCTCCAAGACCACAAAACCTGTGGACCAAAGAAACAAATTCTCATGACCCTTTCAGCAACTCCATGAGGGTAAAGATCTGGTCCGTTGTTCCATGACCAGGGTTAGACCCTCTTTCCAACACTCAGGACAGAGGAAACTTTCCCTGGAAGGCTGAGAGGTGGGATCCCTTATAGTTGGAACACTCTCCAGTCCTTGGGACCCCCATCCCAGTCTGCCACTCTACAGGTGTTGTCCCGGTTCTCCATGCGACATTGAAAAGGCGTGTCATCCCTAACAGCTCCACAACATCCAGAGCCTTCAGCACCTCAGACACCTTGTGAACTACTTTAGCCAATGTGATGGACTCAACTCCTCCAAGTCCTCTGACCTACACAGTAGAGAACATGGTGACTGGGTTTAGGAGGTCCTCACAGTGCTCCTTACACTGTCCAGCAATGGTAAATGGTGTGTACTTGTACTTGTATAAAGGTATTTCTTTAGTCAGGTGGCCTGTTTGTTATGGACAACCCATGACTAGCACAGGACACCCCCCCCCCCAGAGGCTCCAGGAAGGCCTGGTACTCTGAACTGCTGTTTGGTGCATATGTGCAGAACCTTCCTTCCTGCAACTCAAAGCCACGGAGAGGTGACCCTCTCGCCTCCATCTCTGAGGCGTTCAGCTGGGGCCTTGTGAGTATCCACACATCCTCCTGACGCCTCATCCTCTGGGCCGCTCCAGAGTAGGAGAGAGTCCAGCCCTCCTCCAGGAGTTAGGGTTCCAGACCCTAAGCTGTGAGTCGAGGTGAGTCTAACTATATTTAAAGGTGAAGTGACGTTCCACGTTCTAAGAACCAGTTTAACTCCCAGGTTTTCATTTTCCTGTTGGACGGTCCATTTTAAAGGTGTTTTTTGTATTGTATAGTGTTATTTATGTTTTTATTGTTAATGCTTTTCTGACTGCAGATACGATACTGCAAAACAATTTTCCATGTTAATTGATAAATCTTAGTTGCTGGGGATCTGAACCTTAGCCTGTCTAAGCCCCAGGAACCAAGTTTGGACCACCCGGGTCCTTGCAGGCTACATGTTGAAGTATCCTTGGGCAAGATACAGAACTCCGATACTGACCCCCCCCCCAACACGTCTGCTTTCTGCTCCTCACAGATGGTTCAAATGGAGAGAAATCATTTTCCCAATAGGATCAATAACAGTATCAACTAAAATTATGATTATAGATTAAACCGCTCTTAGTCTGACCTTCACCTGAGGCCAGTTTGCCATTGGTGACCCTACCGGGGGGATACGCCCCAGACAACGTAGCCCCCAGGATCATGGGGGTACTCAAGCCCCCCCCCACCAGGTTAAAGAGGTGTTTCAGCTGGGCAGCAAACAGAAAAGAGGAAATGACTGAATCAAACATCAGCTGGAGTCTTTAGTTAAGGTTGAATTTCCAGAAGAGAAGCAGATCTTATCAGACCTCTGGTAAAATCAAAACATAAAACAGGCTGATAAAGAGCATCAGAAAAACCAGAAACAGTCACCAGAACCATCTGGTACATACAGGCACAATCTCCCGTTGGTTCTGCATGATTTCACTTCTGCTGAAATTTTATGTTGTAAAATAAAACTGGGATTTTTTTTAATCTTCTTGTTATTGTTTTATATGATTGTGATAAATCCTACCTGGATTGTCTCCAGTGAACGCCACAACCCTGCAGCTCTCAGAGAAACCATACCGATGCACAAAGTATGAGGCGACAGGACCCTAGAACACCACACAGGACCAGTTTGATCTGGTACCAGAACACATTAGTACAGAACAGACCGGACCGGTACAGACCAGAACACATTAGTACAGACCGGACCGGTACAG